>NDXB01011004.1:13892-26268 GCA_002631895.1 Agapornis roseicollis | reverse complement strand
TTAATTGTGTGTGGGGGGGGGGGGAACTGAGTTTGTTGTATGTAAGTGATGGCCTGTTTATCCTTCTTTTTTGGCCAGTGGTTAGTAATGTTTCAGTTAAAGGTCTGAGATGGGAAAGATGTCAGGCTGCAGCTAAAAAAGTGGAGATTACTTCTAGTCTATGACTGTCATAACTGTTCTTGTCAATTCTGAGAGGAAGGCTGGAAGGTACATCTGATTTTACTGACCCTTTGCTTTGTTTGTCTCATTTCCCCCATCCAGCATGAGTCCCTTCTTTGTGATGTCTGTCCTCTTTGGCCTGACTGTTTGTCAAACAGCATCACTTTGTGCTCCTTCAGAGTATATAATCCATGTGGAGAAAAGGGAATGTGCCTACTGCCTGGCCATCAACACCACCATCTGTGCCGGATTCTGCATGACTCGGGTACAAAGAGTTACTCTGCTTGTTAACAACCATCACTACAGAACAAGTGATGTTCTCACTGGGAAATTGTAAATGATATAAATCATGTAAATGATACAAACGGTGTAAATGATACAAATCTAATAGTGAGAAAAATCACACTGTCATACAGGTTTGGAGTTAGCTTGCTCTCAGAGTATGGAGGAGAAATGCTAAGCTTCTGGAGCTAGGGAGCTCCTAACATCAGCAGCACAGCTGATACTGTACTCATTTTGGGGGGTCAGGGTGGAACGGGTGAAACGTAGGCTATATTTAGTAACTCTTATTTAATGCAAATTCCTTGGGTAGCTTCTACTCCCATTACTGCTATGACAGCTTGCTTGGAGAGTATCTCACAAGTAGACATGCCAAAAACTGTATGCGAGCTTCACTGTTCGGTGTAGAATTTGATGTTGCACGTTGGTTAGTGGGTAGCCACTAAGCTTACAAAGCATTGTCAGCACTGAGCCAAGCAGATAGATGTGTTCACCTTGCTTACATGATTTGAAGTACTGGGGTAGAGAGCCCAAATCACACACAGATTCAAAACTGCAGATCCAAACAGCAGCATGCTGATAGTGTTCACGCTAGTCCAAGTGTAAAGAGGTCTCTGACACTCACAGATGCTTCAGTGAAACAATGCATTTCTTTTTTCTTTACAGGACAGCAATGGCAAGAAGCTGCTACTCAGAAGTGCTCTGTCCCAGAATGTTTGCACATACAAAGAGATGCTGTATCAAACAGCACTGATTCCAGGCTGTCCTCATCACACCATCCCTTATTACACCTACCCTGTGGCTGTGAGCTGCAAGTGTGGTAAATGTAACACTGACTATAGTGACTGTGTTAATGAGAAGGTCAGGACTAACTACTGCACTAAACCACAGAAGCTCCGTAACATGTAAGCCTCCAACAGAAAGTAGTCAGAATGTACCTCTCTGCTTACAACTAAACATAAATAAAAGTGTATTTCATAACGGGTTTGCAAATGGGTGTGCACAAGTGTTTATTCTGACGTTGATCAGTAGTTACTTCAGTTAACTCGTATCCTGTGACATGTGCAAAAGCAGAGTCATGGGGCTCCAGGTCTGTACTTAGAATCCACCTGTAACTTACTTTGGGTAAGAAGGAGAAATTATTATGTGTATGAATAAGTGTTTAATAAGTGAATAAGTTAATTAATAAGTGAATAAGAATGTATTATGTGTATGTATAAGTGTTTGCTCATAAATCCCAGGTATTTCTGAAGAGATGCTCAGAGGCAAAGGCAGATGATATATTTCAGAGATTAAAAAAGGCAATGCATATTCTTGGTACTGAACTTTTAAATTAGATTTAGATTTTGATATATATTTACAGACTTCATAGTAGCAAAGGTATTTTTCCATCTATGTAATTCAGGTCCTTTGATGGCCCCAGCTTCAGTGTAGCCAACTTTGATGAAGCACATACAGTTAGTTGCTTATGCACACTACAGCTCTTTTCCTCTGCTGCTGGCCTAACCTGTGCTCTTCAGACATCCTGTTGTCTCTGCACTGGGGCAGCAAGCCTCAAGCCTCTTTTCTATTGAAGCATATAGTTTGAAAAGCTTGCTTCAACACAGTTTCAGCTCTTGCTGCTCTGCTCTCCAGAAGGGCAGTGAAATACCAGGGAACTTAAAGTGAAACTCAGCCCAAAACTTTTTCTCCCATACAAGCCAGCAGGGCTCTTGGGAGTGTTAAAGTGAGCTGAGCCCCTGATGTATTCACTCTCGAGCTCTAATTCTCCACTGTATGGCACAGCTTACAACCTGTTTGTGCCACTATCATGGCATTAAACAGGTTAATTAACCCCTGCTCCATTCAAAGCATAAGAATCAGTCCAGAAGCATATTTTCTGACCAACAAGAGGAAGTTTTAACCTGATAACTGAAGTTTACTCAGATTGAAACGCAAAGCATATGATGACAGACAATAAACTGTCAATCTACCTGTGGCAAACTGCGTGTAGTGCTAACCAGAAATCGCAGAGTCACAGACTGCTTTGTGTTGAAGGGACCTTGAAAGTTCATCCAGTTCTGACCCCCTGCCATGGGCAGGGACACCTTTACCAGAGCAGGTTGCTCCAAATTTCATCCTGCCAGGGATGGGGCAGCCACAGCTTCTCTGGGCTTCTTTCACACTGAAGAAAAATCCAAAGTAAGGCATTTGGGTTTTGTTCCTGCACCTATTTAAATACACACTTACATCCCCCAGAGGTACTTTGTTCCCTTGGTCTTTCAGTGGTGTTTGTGTTCAACTCTATGACCCTCAGATCCAGTGTCCTGGGTTCATTGAGGTGATGATACCTTATGACCAAGGTGTTTTAGCATCCATTTATCATAAGCTGCTGTTTCACATAAACCAGCAGCAGCCCTGCAGACAATCCCAAAGTCCTTCCCTCTTGTCACCAGCTGAATTCTAGTGAGGAAGCCACAGAGAAGCACGGGAGCACTTGGTCAGTCGCAGAACCCACAATGAAGCAAATTTGTCCTTTAAACATCCTTGGCCTCCTCTCCGATGCTGTTACTGTCACATTAAACATTAGGCGTTTCTTCGCCGGGAGAGGCTTCACAACCGGGTCATTCTCTCTGCCCAGCGTCTTTGCTGCTTGGAGCCGAGCCCTTGCGCTTGGAGCCCGAGCACCCATGCTGAGGAGCTCAGGATCCCTGGGGCTCGGGGCTGGCGCAGCACGTCATCCACGGTGTCCGCAGCCTGGCAGAAGACCTCAGACACTAACGGTGGCCATGCTGCGGGCCTTTCGGGAAACCACGGTCCCGAACGCGTTAGCACGCCTGGAACTGGGCCGTGAGAACGCGACCGCAGAGCCTTCGGTTCCGACCGGACCGGCTACAGACAGCTGCATCCCGCCCAGCCGCCAGGGGGCGCCCCCTCATGGTGCCCTTCCGCTTCTGAGCGGGGCAGGAGGCGGGCCCACCCCGCGCACGGAACCGCCCATTTCTGCCCCGCCCCGCTGCCTCCTTAGGGCTCAGCAGCGGCCCGGCAGGCGGCAGCACCGCCCGCGGTGCGAGTAGCCAATGCGGGATGAGCAGCGCTCGCGAGCCGCAGCGAGAGTAGCCAATGAGAAGCGAGCGTTCCACACCGCTCCGCTCCGGGGGTGGGGCGACCCCGGCGCGCGGGTTTCTGAGGGGACCTGAGGTGCGCTCCTCGGTGCGCGTCTGTCCCCGGCCCGTGTCTGTCCCCGGCCCGCCCGCCTCGGCCCCGTCACCCTCTCGCCGCGGACACTGCTCGCGGCTCGGCCTGAGGAGCCCCTTGGAGGGCGGGCGCCCCGCGGGCCTTGTTTGCTGGTGTCCGGAGCGCCGGGATGCAGAAGGTGAGGCGGAGGCGGCCCTGGAGAGGGGCTGGGTCGGACCGCGCCTGCTGCGGGGCGCGGAGTTGGGCTCCGTCCGTCGTTTGTTTCGGGTTCCCGTTAGAAAGTTGTTTCAAATTCAAGCTGATGAAGCGCCGCTTCAGAACGCAGGAGGCTAAAGGGAAGGGAAGCCGATTTCAGCAGCAGAGTTAAGTTTGTTCTGTTTGTTTCTCAAAGGAAGCTGCCATCGAGGTAATTCTGGCACGGACTTTGCAGCATAAACTCACAGGCCAGGTCTGTCCAAAATCAGAATTTGCACCATATAAACATCTGTGTTACACTGCAAGTGCTTTTATTTTGGAGAGCTTAGTGGCAGGAGCACCAATACAGAGGAAAAAGTAAGATTGAAAAGCTTTATTTATGTACATTTTCTATGAACAGCATCTGATTCTGTTAATCAGTAGCCTCCAGAGGCTGTAAAATAAAGCATTTGAAGGCTTAAGATAACTCAAATTCTTTTTCAGTACATGTGAAATACGTTTTGCTATAAAATTATCACTTTCAGTATGAAGAAAAGTGGAATGTTACTATCCGTTGCAGGGCTGTTACAGGGCTGAGCATCAGCTCCTGCTTGACCTCTGCATGACAGCAAAACCGGCTGAGGTTTCTCCCGTAAGAAACGAAGCCCCCACTGAAGTAAGTTACTTATTAAAATTAGACAAGTGAAATGTGAATAATGATGCTTAGACATATACTGAGGACATCAACAGTTTGCATCTTTCAGTGCTTTAGAGCAAACTCACAGGAGACGAGGAAAATATGTGTGATGTGCTTTCAGAGTTATTGGCTCTTTTGTGGCTTTCCTCTGAAGCAGGTACAAGGGACAGGACTAAGCAGGTACAAGGGACAGGACTAAGCAGGTACAAGGGACAGGACTAAGCAGGTACTTCTGCTGACTGATAGAGCAGTTTTGATGTATGTGGTGCACTGGAGTTTGTTAATGAAATCCTGGCATACAACTCTGGAGCCTGAACTGCATTTGAGGAAGTTTAGACCCTGGTTTGGGTTTAGTTAACTTCGAAAAGCTTTCCTACGCTGTAGTTGCTTGGAAATGGTTTTATACTGCTGACAAATATTAAAGATCTTGCACTTTGAAGAGCTGTAATGAAAGAGCAGCAGCACAGTGAACTATGGGCACTATATATTCAGTTTGGATAGGCATAACCCTGCCTGTAACACCTGAGCATTTCAAAAGGGCTGCTCAAGCCATTCCATGGAAACCGGAGTTTTTATCTAGCTGTGATCTAAAAGCGTTAGGAAAGGATTCTTCCAGTTTTGTCAGGGAAGGAACAGTTGTACTTTCTCTCCCTCAAGGAGTTAAAAGACTTTTGGTTACAGAGAAAACTGCAAATATTCTGTGCACCTGGTAACAAAAGAGGCTACATCTCTGGATTCTGTTAAAGTACATCTACTAGTTGATAACATGCTGATATCCAGTTTAAATTATGCCAGTAAGTTGGAGAAGTGAATCAGTAACTGGTATTATTCTGTTCCTGATATGCAGTGCAAGTATCCCCCATACCTCTGTAGCAGTAAACTCTACAGTATAAGAAGTAGCTATGCTCAGAAAAACAAATGTACTGGTGAAGAAAGAAACCACCCCACAGACCCAAAACACTTGAGCACAAAGTTTGTTTTGTCAAGTCTAAACATATAGAAGACTTCTTATACCAGTCTTGCCTGTTTTCACAAGGCACTTGGATTGTTTTGTGCTTCTGAAGGTTTGGGGGGGCTGGGGAAGCAACAGAAGGTTCTGCAAGCTGCCTTTTTAGTCAGTGCATCTCAAAAGCAGGAGTGGGCATCTTCCAACTTGCTCAAGAAACAGTAAACGAATAAATTCTGGTTCTGTCATTACATTCTGGTGCCTTACATTTGAGGAATTGAAATCAATTTTATGTAGATGTGTTTAAAATGAAATGCTGTCGTAATGAGGGGCTGTAACAGAAGGACACAGCTTTGTTTGCAGTAAATTTCTATTCCTGTAGGGCAGTAATGTTGGAACCTGAACCAGCGTGCCCTAATGTGCTGCTTTTACTGGTTCTCTGGAAGGCTGGTTTGCTCTGAGTGGCAGTGACACTATTCACAAGTTTTTCTTTCTGTCAGTATTTGCTTGGGAGAAGCCACCTCAGCTGTGTACTGCCCTGTGATCTCTTTAGAGCAGAACCAGTTGCAGGGGCAGTCTCAGATGTACCTGGGATCCAGGAAATTGCTTCAGCTGTGTCAGTTTTCTGCTCTGAGAAACTTTCTTAGCTTCAGTTCAAGACCCTCAATGATTTGCTGCCAGTGTCATTCTTCCAGTTGAGCCTTTTCTAGAAGCAGAGTAGATTGGGGCCCTATTTCCTGGTCTGATGTTGGCAGAATAAGGTCACAGGCCTGACTTTTACATAGCATCCGTAACTAATCAGCTGTGAACAGTGACACAAGCCTAACTCTTGTTTGGTGTATGATACAACATCTACCTGTCAGCTGGGTATCTGAAGCTAGGCCCAGAAACTGCAGTGCCTGTTGCAGCGCTCATGCATGACTGTCTCACAGCTTGTGCCTGAAGGATTTGAAGAGCTCCATGTAAAAGACAGCAGAGTGTCAATTGGATATGTGGAATAACAACACTGTTTCCAGTCCTGAAGTAAGGAAAAGTGATGGGCCTTGTGGGGCTTTGGGAAATGAGAGATGAAGGTAATGAGGGATGTGTATTCTACACAAATGTGCACTAGAATGAACACATTCTCTGAAATCCCATTTCATTCCATCATGTTTCCATGGCATAAAGACCCCATGACTTGTAAATCCGAGTTCTGTTGGACAGCAGAGACCATTTTGATGAGAGATGTAGTTTAGCTGAATTCTTTCCCATCACGTATGGAACAAGTGCATCAGAAATCTGATCTAGTGATCATGATAGAGCCAGAGCTGCCCTGTGGGTATCATCAGCAAAAAGCTGTTTTCTGAAATGGTGAATTATCTTAAGCAAAAGAATTAAGAGGTTCTGAGCCTTTGATGTAATTTATTTTCCCCTTCTGGGTACAACCTTTCTCCCTTCTAGACTGTTTTAAAAGGAACATTCTCTTATTCAGAAATATGACAAATAGAAAAATAAAAATGTAGAAACAAAGGATGTAAACTCAAGCCCTGAGGTATTTCAAGCACACAGTGCAACGTTTATACCTGACACACCATCGAAAGGTGTCATTAAAGAAAAAATGTACTTTTTGGCTCTGTAAATATGTCCCATCTTTCTTTCCTGCCTTATACCTGCAAGAAAGGGAGAGAGGTTGAGGTAAGAGCCCCATGGAAGCTGTGATAGTCACAGAAGCAGAAACAGAGGATATTAAAGTGCTGTTGTGTCTTCCCCTGACCATTCTCACTCTTCACTTGGCTTCCCCAGGCCAGTTAGATTCTACAGGCTATCTACAAAGCTGCTGTTTTTCAGGCCATAGGGTCCACTCCTGCACCAGTATATATCCCATATAGAGTCTTGCAGGATAAAGGGACTTCTGAATAAAGATTTTAGTGGTCCCTTTTACTCAGATTTCTATTGGTTTTGGTGTGTATCTCAGGCTAGCACTGCACTTGCTCCCAAATGACTGCATTATCCTACCAGCTTTCCACCTCTTTCCCCCTCTTCCTTTAGCCTGGATCTCCTTGGATGCATTTCCTCTTCCAGAGCTTTCTGCATTTGCATGAAGGGTAACAACACCAAATCCAGTCTCTGCATGCCAGTGGTGCCAGTGGGTCTCCTCACACGAATTCGAGTTTGCTGGAGCAGGCCTTTAGGCGTTAGATTTGTTTTAATAAAGTCAATTTTATTAATTCTACTCTGTGCAGGTTTTGAAAAGAACTATTGTAAAATAGATCCTAGGTCTCCCTTTTTAAAGTGGCATTTGTTCCTCTGCTACCCCTTGGCAAATGGGCTGGATACGAAGGGTTCCAAGCACTGTGTGTATGTGGGGTGTGCACGCTCTTGCACAGTGAGGCTCTGAAAGACTCTGCCTGCAAACATGCACACACAGCACAGTCCATTTGCACATACTTACCTAGACAAGATACTGCATATGTAGGTACCTGCTCCTGTACGTATGTATTTGTAAGGAGAGATATGCATGTGCTTACACAATGTCTATTGATGTGTAAACTCTTAATTGCACATATACAAACATTAACAATTAAATTAGTCATAGATGCACCTTTGCTTCACTTCAGTTTTACTGTAACTAATACAATTCACCTGCTCCTCTAATGGGATATTTACCCTCATTATGTTAAAACACTGATTAAAACGTATTACAATTATTAAATTGGATAGAAGAGCACTTCTTGTAAGCTTAGTCTGGAACTCCTGGGACATAGTTGTGCAGTGACAGTTTTAGATCATGTCTCTTGTGTTACGGATCGCACAGCACAGAACCATGCTGAATATCATGCCAAAGATCTAAAAGAGAAGGGATGTGATTTAGGGATCTACTTACAACACAGTTATAAAATAGGCTGCATATCAGAGCAATCTGAAGGCTGTAACTGCAGAGTAGCAGGTGGCTGCTTCCATATACAAACCCCAAGACATTGGACAGTTAGCATCAAAGAGATTTCACTGATACTCAAAGCCAAGATTTTATTGCTGTTCTTTGTCCTAAATGTTAATGCCAGCAGAACAGCCCCAAACATTAATGTTATTAACATAAATTTCACTGTGACTATTGCTGTTATGCCTGGAATTGCTTCAAAAGATCCTGAATTTCAGAATGCTTAGCATGGAATATTGTATACATATTTGAGCAAGAGCAGAGCATGATTCCAGAGGAACCAGGCCTGGTGCTGAGCATTGTGGCTTTACAGAGAAAGCCAAGCTCTTAACAGTTACTACACAAGACCAAGGCTCTACAGTAAATATAAAACTCTGTTCATGTTAGGGAGCTGGGTAACTAGAGGGAATGTCAAAGAACAGTGTTGCCAGTCTCCAGAAATTGCTTTTTTGCTACAATTTTAGCAGCTACCTCCTGAGGCTTCATTGCTAATAACTGAAGGTGAGCAGTACTATTGGGCAATTAGATCACCGAGTTCATATCCCCTCCCCACACACCTCCCTAATGAAGGAGGCATCTCACCATGCTCATGAGGTGTCAGAAACGAGCACAAAAAAAGTGTCCAGACATGCTTCTGCTGCTGAAGAAGTTACCATTCCATAATTTCTGCTGTAGCCAAGGTGGGAAGCCATAGAAGAGAGGTTCATATTTCTAGTGTATGCTTGTTGAGCAATGAGGTTACTGGAACTCTGATTTGCTTTGCTGTATTTTTGAGTGTGCATTCACATTTTGTACAAGTCACAGGATTGTTTCTGTTACTTGCATAAAACCTTCATCTGCTTTTAAGTGTCCACGTAAGTCCAGGAACCTCCTGCTCACCAACGCAGCTAAAGGTGTATTTCTTTACTCATATTCTGGCTCCTCAAGCTGCTTCAGGTTTCTGGGCCTGAAGGAAGTCATGGCACAAGCGCTAGAAAAGCCTGTTTGGCACTGACTGCCCGACCTGCCACATTCTTGCAGCAGGGTGACATCTATTGGTCACAGCTCTGTGGTGGAGGAGCAGACCTTGGGAATACAATGCACACTTGGGGGAGAAGGTGGACTGTAAGGGAAGTTAATGGTGCTTTGATGACACAATTTGGTGAAATAGCTTCTGTAACTAGAAGGAGGTTTAGGAAAGAAATGCTGCTCTGAAAACTCTGCACTTTAATAGTGTTCCTTTAACAAAATACCTACTGATTGGTGGGTCTGTGACCTAGGATAACTGTTATTAACTATCCTTTGCACTGAACTAATGCTAGAGCCAGCAGTTTCCTGGAAAGCCATTTCTGTACAAAGGTTAGGCACCCTATTCTTTATGAAATCTAAGGAATGGATCCTTAAAGGGCCTAAAGCATCAGGCTGCCGTTGTTGCAGAATAGATTAAATCCTGCTACGGCCTTTTGATTTTTAGTTTGGTTCATGTGCATTCCATTTCCTACTATTCCAACAAAGTAAGGTTGCCATTAAATACTTTGGACCCTGTCTAAGGGCACAAAATGAACTGCTAAAACAAAGTTAGGCAAATCTGCTTGCACCTATGGGGGACAGTTCCCAGAGAGAGGATGTACTGAAAGTGACAGGAATAGCTTCACCTTTGAGGAATCTTGCCAGTTGCTGTAAGACACCTTCCACAAAGCTTTGAGGAAGAGACAGAGTACTGGGCCCAGATAGAGATTTGAGAAGAAGGATTTACTCACTGTGATGCCAGCAATTGCAATTCCAACAATTCCGACTAAATGCAGATTAGCATCAATTACTTTCTGGATCTCAACCAGGCAGCTCTGTTAAAAACAACATGGGAAGACCTTTATTCCTAGAAAAATATACTCCAAGCAGCTCTAAACAACAGATATTAGGAAAAAATATTATTGCAGACACTGTCCTAATTCTTTCGTATGTGTCTTGTGTTTTGTAGGACAATTTTCCCAATGTATTCCCTTTTCTAGTGAGACATCTGCACCTCTTCCCTGTACCAGCTGGCACAGACAAGTCATCTTACAGTTTTCCTGAAATTTAAAACCCCTTCTATAATGGGCCATGCGAAATCAGGAAGTTTGGCCCTTCAACTCAACATTGGACTCACAAGCAGATTCCACCCAAGACAGAATTAACAGTATCCTTCTTAAGAGCAACAAAGTTCCTAGTCAGGAATCTCCTTACAGGCAGCCTTCACTGGGCTTTACAGTTACGACTGCTGTTCTATTACATCCACTTTTCAGATGATGTAATATTGTCTCAGCTACCATGGGATACCATAAGAAGGCCTCAGCAATGAGGGCTGGGTATGTTCAGTAGAACTTCCAACTTATTCCTGCCTCCATTCTGCTCCATTTCATATGGAATTTCATGCTGGCATTTGTTAAGGTGAAAAGAAAGTTCTTCCTTTCTTTTACTTATAGAATGTCTTCAATTTTACTAAACAATTGACATGAAAAAGTGATTAGATCAACCAGAACAGAGGATACTTGCCTTTGGCAGCTGGATATTCTCTGGACAGGGTAGTCCCATTTGTTGTTCTATACCATCTTTACCACAACATTGGAGCTAAATGAGGGAGAGATGAAGGATCAAGGAAGGATAAAGCATAGACTAATTTCGTACTGAAGGTGAGACAATAGATAACAACAAAAAGAAACAATATAGAACAAGTAATAAATCAATTCCCTACATTAATTGCTACTTCCAACTCAAAAATCAGTTTCAGTTGTCTGAAGCCATAACAAACAAACAGATTTGTATTAACAACAACTTCCAGGTAGGGTTTTTGTTACAGATTTCAGAGCAAATTCATGCATTTCGGGAAAGCAGCTCCCTGGCTTAATAGAGAAATATGAGTTGTTGAAGGGAGAAAGCAAAAAGTTCAAATAGCACACGCAGAATTATGTGCAACACACAGAAGCTGCAGCAGAGAATGCCAGAATCTTTAGTTATGACAAAACATAGTTGGGTTTGGAGACAGTAATAAATCAGAGTGTTTTGGAGGGTTTGTTTTTTTGTTTGCCTATCTCCCACAAAATGCTTGGAATTCTTTTTTTGGGTCAGAAATAACAACTATGGGAGAAGGACAAGAGGGTCTGAGGTTGTGAAATGTTTGTTCTAAAGAACGTGGGAATGCTGCAAGGAGCAACAAAACTTGGGCTTTATCTCTGTGGGAGGCAGTGTAGATACAGGGTGGACACAAACAAGATTCAGGAAGTCGCAGGTTCCGGTTCTGATTCACACACTGACTTACTGGGTGGCCTGAACTAAGTCACCCGTGTGCTTTTGCTTCTTTACCTACTTGGTTCAGTCAGTGACAGGATCTGCCACACTAGAGGTCCTAGGACATGGGTCAGTTTTCTCTCTGACAAATGCAGAGAAATTCAAACCTTTATCTCCCTCTATATTTGTGAGTATTTCTTCCTGGATTTTAATATCCAGAAGGGCCATAAGAGTTGTATTTGCTGCACAACATGGTCCAGAAGCTTCAGCTGAAGTTTAAAAGCTTGGCCATTTTCACTTTCAAAGGTAGGGATCACGTGGCAATTCTGACAGAGCCATTAGGAAACCAGGTTTTGAGTCTCTTGAACCATCCTAAGTAACACTCAGTTCTGTTCTTTCATACTTCAGTGGGAGGCTTTCTGAATTTAAAAGGTAATGTGACAGTAGGTATTAAAGTTGAGGAGGACTACTCACAGCCACGTGTAAATGGTAGATAGTCCTGTTGACCTTCCCCCCTGGGTTTTTCATATAGTCATCATAAATGTCTTCATAGATCTTCTGGGCTTCCTGTATTGCCTGCAGAAATCAGACTTTCCATGTGAGTTACCATCAATCCAATGCAGACTTCAGCTTGTGTCATCAGCCTCCAGAGCAGAAAATGATGCCTGGTAAACTGAGGTACCACGATTGGAAAGACAGAACATTCTGTGGCCTGATGGCAATCAGAGGGACTCTGCATGGGTCAAAATGTACATCTGCTGTTTTCTATGTCTTGGTTAAACAC
>NDXB01011004.1:0-13690 GCA_002631895.1 Agapornis roseicollis | reverse complement strand
GGAGGAGGGGGGGGGGGGGGGGGGGAGGAGGATGCATCCCATTTTGGACTGGTGATAACACAAACTCTCACTGACTCCAGATAAGACAGTCAGACAGTCTTCCTGGGAAAAGTCTCCTGGAAAGACTTGCTATGCAAGAGCCAGACTGTAGGTCAGTGCATGCCAGAGTCCGTAAGTACTCATGTAAGAAGTTTCTTGCTACTTACCACTTTCTTGCCTATAAAGGCAAATACTCCAGCAGTGATCTCGGCTGCAAATATCACCAACAAGCAAGCAAAGAACTGCAGAGGATGAAGAGAACCTTACATTACTAAACTTTGTACAACACTGCTTTATGTGCACTGCCAGTCAGTCCCTCATCCTGGCCCGGGCCTCAACAGCTCACACAGTAACCAAAAGGAAGCTGGTAGCAGGGGCTGTAACAAAGGGTCAGGTCAGATTTCTTGTAATATGGGAACTTGTTATATGGGCAGACATGTGGCTCAGTTGGTAGCTTCAGAAAAGCCAGAAGGTAATTCCAGTACGTCATATGAGACAAGAAATGGAATTTCATCATGTATGGAAGCTCCGCAATAGCTAGATCAGCCTGCGAAAAGACTGAAGGCATTCCAGGTCTGGGACAATAAATATCTTCCCACTAGTGACACATTTATGCTTTGGGATTATCTTGCTGTGCAGCCCAGGCCCTTGAAATCTTTTACTTACTGCTCCAAGTAAGCACTGAGACTCCCGCGCTGCTCCACAGCACCCAAAAAATCCAACGGTGGTCATGAGAGCCCCAGCTCCCACCAGCACATAGAGTCCTGTGGAAAACCAGTCACAGGAGGATTTAAGAAGGTTTCCCTTCCCAAAGGCTACCTCTTTTGCGAAAGCCACACATTTGTACGTAACAATGGTCTCTGGCTCTCACAAAGAGCATCTGTACCACTGAAAGCTTTCTCTTGCCACAAAACCCCAATGATTTCTTTAGAATACTTGGGGAATTTCAGGAAGACAAATGAGAGGACTCCTACCTCCCAAGTTTCCTGTCCCAAGGGCAGCTCAGTCCAAGAGGAGTAGATACCACAGCATCCAGAAGCACCTTACAACTCTTCAGGGAGGAAAGTAAGGGAAAAGTCTCCCTCATATTGCTCAAGGGCTTATTTCTGTGAAACCTGGAGATGTAAATGTGCTCTGCTGCTGTGTAGGGGTAGAACTTCAAAAGCTACCAGGCAGTTATGCTCTATCCATTGCCTGGCAGCACATAACAAAGGACTTTTGAAGACCTTTGGGGAAGGGTCCAGGCAGTACAGTGTGATGTTCCTCTGGGATCAATGCTTTAACTGATTGCTATTAGAAAGAATGGGGAAAACCATTGAAAGCTGTTAGAAATGAATGAAACAAGAAATTTGCAACCTCTGGTGAACTGAGTGAGAGGAACAGCAGGGGAAGGGTGGGGTGTGGTGGTCATAAGCTCAGCAATGGTCCTGAGCTTGGTCACTGTAGAGAATGGAAGCTTGTCAACAGTGATTTGCAGCGTGGCACCTTCCTTTATGAGCAGTAGCTGCTTTATTGCCTGCTGGGCAGGCATGATCCAGCATCTTTACTCTTTTTTCCTCCAGCATACCAGGGCCAGTGTTAGAATGAGAGAGGTTCATGTTACCAGTGCATTATGATCAGAAGACTTGGAGACATGGGTGAGTGGTGGCCTTGGCAGTGCTGGGGTACAGCTGGACTTGAGCTTAAAGGTCTTTTCCAAGGTGACTGTTTCTATGGTTCTGTGATTCAATTCCCTCATGTTGAGGGGCCAGTGGAGCTCCAGGCTGTGCACGCTAGAGGGCACAATGAGCCTTCCTCCCAGCTCTCACTGCTGAACTTGTGAGGAAACTTTTAGTCCCCTCAGTTACCAACTTAAACATTGTTTTACAATCCGACCCAAATCTTTAGGGTTAACAGAGCTGCTGGCATTCACTGTCAGCAGCCCTGGTGTAACCTACATGAGAAAGCCCTACAAAAGACAATGTGCAGTGATTGTTAGGAAAATGAAACCCTGAACAAAAGAGTCAATGAGTACAGAGCATCCCCCTCTGCCACACAGCTGCAGCCTGCCTGGAGAAGACAAACTCCTGCCTGCTGCCCATTCAGTGCCACATCACTCTCCAGTCACTGGGTATCAGCCAGATATTGATCCCAGCTATTGTGATCCTTCTCCCTCCATCCTTCTTGCCCTGGTACCTTTCCTGTGCCCAAGGATTGCTGTTGAGGACACATGTTCTGCTAAACAGCACTAAACTGGTTATCATTATTAAGGCTTTGCCAGGTCTGTGATGGGATATGTGGGATTTGCTGCTTGCTGAATGTTCTGGCAGTTCATATTCTGTATTTTCTAGATTTTTAACATTCAGCATCTTGTGACTTCCCAGGACTAGTTAATAATGGTACACACATCACAACACTCTGGGTTTTACTGAAGGAGGGGTATACAAAGGTATGTATGGCTCAGGAGAGAAAGGTCAGCCCCTCATGGAAGAAGAATTGGAAAAGACAAAACCTTCTCACAGGTGCAGAACCTTCTGTTGAGCTGCCAAACACCAAAACTGACATTTCCTGAGATCTCCACAGCAACAGAGTGTAACTACAAAGATGTTTTGTGGACCTTTTTCTGTGCATCCCTCCCTACTCCAGTCCCTGTACCTACTTATGAGGCAGCTCAGCCAAGAGACTTGCGATTAAAGCTGGGAAGAAGTCTTTGTCTGGGTTTTTGGTGCTTGCAGATAGCAAAGGGGTGAGACCACTCTCAGGAATCTGGATTTGCTTTTGTCTGAGGAACAGCCTGAACATTTCCCTCGCATGACTCACGGCACCTCGGGCAGAGCTTCCCTTTTAAGGCGTGTTACAGGAAGGCCTCACACCACTCACTAAACAAAGCTGAGCTCACTGAGTCTGGCCTCACAGCTGAGCCAGGCAGGAGCTTCATAGCACCTTCTTCCATCCTCTGTTCAGGAGAGCTCATTCCAGACCTTGCCCTTTCTCACCCTGTGGCTGGTAGTTGCTGATCCTCAGAGAGCTATTTCTTCAGTTTTGTGTCATTTTTCCATCTAGATGTTTTTACTCGTCTGTAATGTAGACACACATGTAATCTTTCACACGGGAATAAGACACTTGGAGAGTAGCTTGAAAGAAATTCATGGGGACTCAGCTTGCCCTGGGTGGTTTCCTGGCATCCACATCCAGGTATGCTCAAGTGGAAGATGCTTTCCAGGGAGGGTATCAAATCAATAGGTTCAAAACCAACCTAGAGGTTGTAAGTATATAAGGCAGGGAGTTTATATTTCTTTTCCTAGTGGGCTATACAAAGCAAGGTAGGCACAATCACTTCAAATTCTTAATAGGAAACTGAAAAGTGAGACTCTAGAAAAGAAAGGGTGGCAATATATGGCACCCCTTAGAACCACAGGCTTCCCTAGTGCCATCAGGCACTGATGGCCATCAAGTTAGCCCAGTCAGGATCATCAAAGCAGACAAATCCAGGAATTTGGTGGTGTTAATGCATCACTGGGCAGTAGTGTGATTTCTCAGAAGTATCAGAGCTTCCAAAAAGCAGGATGGAAAGCAAAGCCTTAATCAGCTTCTATTCATAAGTGCTTCCATTGTAAAACACAGAGCCTTGGCATAGCCTCCAATTTGGCATGTAAAGCACAGCAGAGAAACAGAAAAGGCAGTTTATAGGCACAAAATGGAACATATTTTGTAGCTAGAAACTCTGACGCATGAAACGTTCACCACAAAGCTCAGCACGGCCAAAAGAAGTGTGCAAGTGGGACTGAGGTGAATGGGAAGTGTTGAGAAGACTCTGTAGCTGCAGCTTTTTGTGCAGCAGAAGTAAAAAAGTATGAGGTAGAAAGGAAGCAAAGGTTTGCGGCCTGTGTGAAATGTTCTCATCTCACCTCTTCTTGCCTCTGCTCATTTCCTGAGGCTTCATTTTGTCACTCAGATCTGTGCCTGCTAATGAAAAGTTTGATAACAACCTAGTCTTCGAGTTCAACGGCAGCACACAGCCGACGCAGGAGCGAACAACAGACGAAGAGGGGATCCTGAGGACAGGCACGCTGCCACACCACTAAAAGGGGCAGAAACCAGCCATCTATGTGACTGCCTGCAGCTCAGGACTATATTGCAGCTGTGTGCAGGACACACGAAGCAGGTCACTGCCAGCCCCTGAGTGCAAAGGGGTAGGGAGGCATGTGCGAAATGCCATAGAAAATTGGTTGATGGAGCAGATGCAGCCAGGACACTGCTGACTCTAAGGGGTACTGGAGGAAATACTGGCTTCTTGGTAAAGACGAGAGGATGAAAAGCTGAACGTCATAGCACTGGGGTATTTTTGGTCAGAGCCGCTTTTGTGGGGTAATACTCCAGTTTTGGGAGGGTGGGTTGGTTTTTGGTGTTTTAGTTATGCTAAAAAACACCCCAACCACAGGTTTTTATAAGCTGTGAAGGAAACTAACACTTGTACTTTTAGTAGTAAGCTAAATGAGAAGACATCTAATAACAGATTGATTTCCTTTCTGGCCAAAAAGCAGAAAGTGTAAGAGGGGAGGCCCATACTTCAGCAAAGAACAGATTTGGAAAGCAGCAAAGCAGCAGCTTTGCCATATACTTATTTTTTTTCTTTTTTTATTTATCCCATGGGGAAAATCATTATTTTCTGAAAGGAAAATGTAACTTGGGGGTATTCCCTGTGAAAATCCCAATGGGAGGAATTTCCATTTTCTAGCAGGCTTTGCAGTTACCAAGCTGAAAATGAACAAGTTACATGGCAATATCAGAGCAACCTCTGGCTCCCAGTAGTGAAGAATGGCAAATCCACAGCTCAGCAGAGATCTCTAGGTGGTCATCTGTGATCATGGCACAGAGTTCTTCCATAAGATACTGTTTCCTCTGGATATGATACACAGACCCTATTGGGGCTGTACTCGGAGACAGTGGATCTGCAAGTATGAAGAAGCACCTCTCCGGAAGGATAAAGGATTCTGTGTGCCATTTCTGTATCAACAAAACCTTTGTGACTTGCAGTGAATACAGAATTCCACCATTTTTAGACTAGGCAGAAGGATGGGATTTTATAGCTGCTGACTGCACTATATCTTTATATGTATCAAAAGTGAGGGAGGGATCAGCCCCATCTTTAATATCAATTCAAAACTGTGCTTTGTATCTGAGAGCAATGAAAAGGGAATGTGCAAATTTCTGCAAAATCAGTCTAAAAGGAAATGCCACCAGTTCTTTAGTGTGTTACGTGGTGCTTGGACAGAGTGACAACTGTGTCGTTAGGTCCAGGGTCCCCCTGTGCTCCTGTTGTAGAGACTCATGCTACGCAGAGGTGTGCACTGCCAGTGCTTGAAAAGAAACACCCCAGCACAATCAGGCAGGTAGGAACTTACTAATACGTACATGAAAACTGCTGCTGTTGCAGACAGTGCATGAACCATCACCACCACCACCACAGCTGGTAGGGATCTGATTCCAGAGTCTGGAGGAAACCCTCTCCCAGAGGTTTAGTTTGGTTTTTCGTTTTTTTTTAATTCCAAAATTTTACTGATGGCTTTGAGATTAAAAATTCCTGTCTAGAACCTACCGCAAAGAGCAGGGGCAGACATACACTGTCTCCCTGTCTGGTGTTATTTCACATGGGCTTCTTGTTTACCTGGCTGCTATGCTCACTTTCCATTCTAAATAATTCTGCTTTTCCTTTTCTGGGCTGAGTAACACCAAACAAACTGCCAACTCTTCATACTCTGCTGAGACAACAAGCAGCTCTGTTCTTGCTATAAGGGATGCAGAGGCAGTGATTTCAGGAGCCTCAGAATACAGCCATGATTGAAGAGGCTTTCCTGAGCTTGTATGTGCATTACAGCCCAGGAGGGAGATGTGATCCTCCACAGAGGGATCGAGGCTCTCAAGGACCCCATAGTACAAATGCATTACTGGAAAAGCTGAGCAGCAGATGTAGGAGCTGGAAGTAACAGGCCAGACAGCACCGCTGTGTATGCGCATGGGAGCAAAGCTGGTTTCTGAAACAGGCTTATTACTAGAGATGACCATGTCTGTGTTAAGGGATTTTTAGTATCTTTATCTATAAAGTAGATTTGTAAAACTGGAGAAGAGAGGCAGTATTCTGCAGGCTCTGTCAATGCCCACTTCACCCAATATTAAGCTCACTGAAGTCAGCTGTAATCAACATTCCTGTATTAGGTGGATCTGCTCTATCAGAATCCTGTGGCAATGGAATACTGTGAACACTGTGAAAACCTTCCTACTCTGGAAGTTGTTCATAGTGCACAGTATGATAACCATCTGGTGAAACTTCTTGGCACTCTCTGTTTTTATTGCACCCTTTTTGACCACATACAGCACTCAAGACACTGAGTGCATTAGAAAGTTACACAATGACATTACAGTTTTTCAGTTGGATTCTCATTTCCTTTCTTAAGAACTTCTGACATTTTATCTGCCTTTGACTACTGCTGAAGGCACTTTTGTCAAGAGTAACTGACAGTCAGTCTAAGGTCATGTTCCTGGGTGGCTACAGCTAATGCAAAGTCTGACAGTGTTTTATACTGCTTAGATTATCTGTTAACACTTGTGCCACACTGCTTTATTGATCCAGTGTTTTATCTGCCTTTTTAATACTCAGTCATTTGGTATTCTGCAGTCCTCTCACAATCCTCTCTAGATTAGGACACCCTGAATAATGCTGCATGCGAATATGTTTCCATGCAGACATCAGCAATTGCACAGTTCTAATGTTTAAAAGTATAGGCTCCAAACCAGAACACAAATGTGTTCTCCCTCCACAGCAGTAAAAGTTAGGACTCTGCAGAGAGCTGTCTTTGCCCTCTCCACTGCAGATAAAGTGAGTGTTGGAACAGAACAAACTAACTCTGTGAAAACCCTCTCTTTTGAACTAACACATCCCCAAAAGGAGCTAAGGGCTTTAGTTTGTTGTTCCTGTTTTGTTCTTTTCCAGCAGACAAAATGCTTTCCTCTTACTGGGTTCAGAGTGGACAGTTCCACTGTTTCCAGCTCTGTCAGAATGAAACACAACACAGGAGATTTCCATTGGTTATCCTGGTTTGTTTTTTTTTCCTGGAAGCCACTTCAGAGCCTGGCAACTTGAGCACAGTTTGGCCTTTTAAATAGAGCATGTATGAAGAACAAAATACGTACCTGAGAAAGCCTGAGCATGAGCTGGTAAATGCCCCATTCCTGGCACTGTTCAGGGCCAAGTTGGACAGAGCCTTGGGCAACATGGTCTAGTGTGAGGTGTCCCTGCTGCTGGCAGAGGGTTGGTACTGGATGATTTTAAGGCCCTTTCCAACCCGAACTGTTCTGTGATTCTATGATTCCTGGAGTTTACTGTGCTGCTACAGCAAGAGGAAACATCTTGATGTCTTTTTACTTCACACAGAACCAGTGACAGGTTTATCCCCAGTCACTGAGGTCACTCGCTACTGGTGGCTGTTTCTGGAAGAGCAGAAGCGTTGAGCCCGTGGTGCCAGGCTCTGCAAAAGGCAGTGTGACTGAAATGAGGTACAACTGCTTGCTCACTCACTGAGGTGGCTCACCCAGAGTGAGCAGCATTCCCAGTGATCAGGCACCAGGGTGACTGCCAGGTGCCTACAGGAAGAAGAGGGTGAATCAAGAAGGAAGTGGCATAACTGTCAATTCAACCGTTGCTGCTGTGTGGAACTGCAGAGCTTCTAGATAACTACACCTAGACCAGGGTGGGAGAAAGGTTTAACCGGTAGGGCAATTTAACAGGCAAAAAGCCTGCTCAATTATCATGCTCAAGTGATAAGTCAGTCTTGGCATATTGCAAATCTAAATCAGTCAACCTGAGATAGATGGACAGATTATTCCAGTAGAATCACAGACTGGTTTGAATTGGAAAGGACCTTAAGGCTCATCCAGCCCCAGCCCCCTGACCATGGGCAGGGACCCCTTCTACTGGAGCAGCTTGTTCCAAGCCCCTGTGTCCAACCTGGCCTTGAGCACTGCCAGGGATGGGGCAGCCACAGCTTCTCTGGGCACCCTGTGCCAGCGCCTCGCCACCTTCCCTCAAGGGAAAACCTTCTTCCTTGTATCTGACCTAAATCTCTCCTATTTCAGTTTGAACCCATCACCCCTCGTCCTATCACTGCAGTCCCTGATGAAGAGCTGCTCTCCAGAATTCTTGTAGGTCTCTTCAGATTCTGGAAGCTGCTCTGAGGTCTCCATACAGCTTTTCTTCTCTGGGCTGAACCCTTAAGGTCCCTTCAACCCAACCCATTCTAGGATTCTATGATTGATTCATTCATGTTTGTCAGGTTTTGTTACCATTCCGGAGGGGGCTTGTTGAGTACATACATTCCATTTTTATTGCTGCTGGCAGTGATGTCACTCTCTGCACTCCATTTATGAGGGATACAGAGAGTTTGTCCTCCCTTTTGCCCAAGGAACCAGAACAGACTTTCTTCTTCATCAGCCAAAAGCAAAGAGAGGAGAAAAGGTGTCTTGAAGTAACCCCTATAAGCCCCATGTTAGTTTTCATTGCACTCAGCAATGCTGACCTCTGGGGTTCACACAAACATCTCTCTTTTCCTTCCGATTGTTGCAAACTTTCCTGCCCAGCAGAGTTTTGGCACAGGAGTCTTCAGCAGGATGAACAAGCTGAAGGAATTCCTTTATCCTACAGCTCTTTTCTCCATTTGGTCAAGAGTGTCAGAGGCAGCTTAGATAAGAGGTAACTGCCCCTCTACTGACCTTTGCTGAACTTATCTTTTATTTTTCCTTTTTTCTTCCTTTTTTTAAGAGAGGAATGTATGACATCCCCCAAAGCTGAACTGCCAGAGAGGAGGAAAGCTGCAGTTTTGCTTCATCACTTGAAGCACAGGCACAAAACATACTATGAGGTGATGTAACGCAAAAACATTGTCATGCAGTGGGAACTCCAAAACTTGGGGAGCTGCAGAGAGAGGATGGCCAATTTTAGGAAGCCACTCCAGTTTAAGATACATGTGGTAAAGTGAAGGAGAAGACTTCATGGGTCAGAGAGTTTCACTTCTAACCTTTAAAGTTGTAAGTTAAAAACCTGCAAGCTGCAGTGGGAAGTATGGATCACCAAACACAAAACCACAAACAGCAGATAGCTCAGAACACATATGTGTGCTTGACCTCAGCACTGCTGCCTCTGAGTTGTTTTCAAACCAACACAAACATTTCAGTGGCTGGAAAAGATGAACGTGTCTGGTTGCCAAGTCAGAGCCCAAACTATTCCAGGGGGCAGAAAAGACTGGGCTGGGCTGATGGTAAAGAGCAAGGCTATTTAAGGAGACTCCTTCTGCCCTAATGGAAAATGCAAGGATATAATTATCAATTATTTTAAACTAAAACATTTCAGAACCGGGAAAATAAACCCCATCGCAAGGAAGCACGAGAGAGAAGCTGGTCAGACTCAGCTGGCAGCTCAGTGCAAGTACAAGAGGAGCAGAATGTGCTGCTCTTTAGAATCAAGAAAGCTGTTTTCCACAAGATGCTGATTCTGTACAGTGCTTCAACCTACCAAGTAAACTCTGAATGCAGCTGCAGTGTTGCTCCAAGCACTGGCACAAAGCTGAACTGAGCACAGCGTTATCGCAAGGCAGCCACAAAGCAGGCAGTGGAACAGAGCTACAGGACTTGTTTTTAAATCTACTGCCATGTGTTTCTACCTCCAAGTCATATTGCTGCTCTCCTTCTCCTGAAACCCTCTGGGCATCTGCTCCTTTTGTTCCATATTGAGAATTCCTATGCAAAAACTGGGCTCTCACCCAGAACGCATGTTACAAAGCAAACACATAGAGCCAACTGAACACCACTCCCTGTGAGAAGGGCCCAGTATATGACTCTCAGGGGACTTGAAGCTGAAATCTCCTAGAGAGGTAAAGCCCTTGAGCACGATGGTCAAGTGCAGCCTTGCCTGTTGCTAAAACCCACCCTTATGGAACTCATCACCATTCCTTTACCACTATCTTAGTCACAGATTGTTACCAGCCTCAGACTCAGACTGCCTCATCAGAAGTCACAACAACATTTAATATGATCTGTAAAGAGCGAGGGCAGCAGAAAACGTTTTGCTCTTCTTTAACAGGAATGCTCCCTGCAGTAGTCATGAAGCCCACTACAAAAAAGGGCCAACACTTGTCTTTAGCAGGCCAAAAGTTCAAGATTAAGAAAAAATCTTCAACATTTAGGTCCTGTTCCTTAGCTGTTCCTCTACTAGCGGCTATGTATTACAACACACAGCTCTATAAATACATGTGACAGCCCCAAGAGCTGAGTGTTGCTGTATATGATGAAACTTTCACAAGGATATGCCCCAGGACTTCTCCAAATTAACTGCTCTGATCTGCTTTTGCAATTCCCATACAGGACTGAAGCAGATTAAATCTTGTAGAGATTTAAATATACAGGCACCAAATGACACTGTGTTACAGTCTGCACTTGCAAAGCTGTGAAATGACTGTGGTGCTTATTCACATCACAGACTCTATTAATAATTTTCTGGCTTCTAACGAACCAACAGTACTTGATTTTGAAGGTCAGCACATCTTTCTGTCCTGTTGGATCTCCTGGGTCAAAATAAGTGCATGAGGCAGGGAAGAGCTCCAAAACAGAGCATAATAAATTCAATAGGTATAAACTGGACCTGGAAAGGAAGTTGATGATCTAATAGCAGCTCAGATATAAGAGAAAACATAAATCATGCTTCCTGGCTCTGTGTCAGTGAAGCTGCTACAGGTCCCAATCAGATTTTCATCTGAATGGTTTTATTCAGCATCATGAACTTCCACAAAACTTTACTGGTTGTAATACTTTACCCATCTGTTCCACAGCACCATACAGGCAGCTCTGTGCCTGCAGCCTGGCTTCATATGTTAAAGAAGCTTGGGGCTAGAAGTGTGGTATGGCAGACCCAAGGTCTCATCCACTAAGAGAATTGGGGTATTTAAAGTCACTGCATAGCTTAGGCAGTGTTCCTGGGATGGGTAACTAACTGCTGCAGGACTTCTGGGGTCACCTTCCATTCTTGGCACCCTGTCAGAGTGGTTTGATGGACAAGGCAGCACAGGGGATTCATTCACACTTGGCATTCGTAGATGGCAGAAACGTTTGTACCAATGGAGTGAGTTCATCCCCAGGTGTGAGGCATTAAAACACACAAAAATGTGATTCTTCTGGTGTAAAGGCACATTGCAATTGCCAATGGACAGAGAAATGCAGCTGCTGGCAGCCCTAGAGAGCTGCTATTTAAGGATGTCTGTGGATATGGAACAGGGGTGGTGTTTCCAGAAAACCCATTGGAAATCCTCGGGAGAAAGAAGATTATCTTAAATGCCTAAAATTAGATATGACCAATACCAGTTCTCTAGCCTGGGGAGCTACTGATTTCTGTCTGGACTGGACAAGCAGCATCTTGAGATGACTGAATACTGGGGGTGTGTTTTTACTTCTCAGCTGTGGAAGGACTTGCTCTGGTACTTGAAAGCGTCACTTAGGGCCCCTGTGTGCAGGCACAGGGAGAACGGTGAGCAAAAGCTTCCCTGCTGCGCTGGTGGTAACAGCATTCAGAAGTGACAGTTGTTTCACTGCTTAACAACTGCACAGAGAACTCAGGAAGGATTTTTTGGTGAGCCCCATGTTCCAAGAGTCTCTGACCCATCTCGGCTTCTATTCCAACAGCACAATTCATCTTAGGATCCTTGAGGGCTGGATCAGGTCTGAGAGAAGGGTTCACTTAGGCCTAACAAGTTGATGCCAAGCAAAGAAAGCATGAAAACTGTCACGCACATGACAGAGCCCCAGAATGTCCAGTTTTGTGTAGTTCAGGTGAGGAATTGTTGGCCTTCATATAGTTCAATGCATAAGGTATGACACATGCCCCAGGATGAAACCAAGGTTAGTCTGCTGTCATCACAAGCATTTTAACTTACCCATGAAGAAATACTCTGGAGACCTTTTGTCTGAAGCAATGTCTGCCATAACCCCACCAAACCGCAGCCACAGCCCAAAGGCAATGACAGCCAGTCCTGCCAGCTGGAAGAGAAACACGCCAGTCAGTACTTTAGGAAGGGCTGGCTGGAGAGCATCAAAGAGGTGTCACTGGTACCTTGTACTTTCTTGAAATCCCACAGTTCAGGATTGCGCGGTCAGAAAATTCAGTGTTTGACAATGAATTCCTATTAGAGAGCAATGTACTTCTTTCTTTCTTTCAGCTCTTAACTGTAGTGGTGTTTGTGAACTTCCACTCTTCTTTCCTTCCTAGCCCTCAGAACTGCACTGTGGCCAGGCAGGAGGCCACACAGGGCCTCAGTCTGGACTCAAAATGCTGTTCCTGTAGGAAAAGCACCTTATTGGGAAGTGCTGTGTGACCAGGAGTTAAGCCCTGCTTAATTGTGATGTACAACAAACTTTGATGATAGAAGCAACTTAATTGACTTCCATCCCTGGCAGTGCTCAAGGCCAGGTTGGACAGGGCTTGGAGAAAGCTGCTCTAGTGGAAGGTGTCCCTGCCCATGGCAGGGGGTTGGAACTGGATGAGCCTTAAGGTCCCTTCAAACCATTCCATGGTGATGATGATGATGATGATGGTGATGAATGCCCCCAGTCCTGCTGAGATGGTTTCTCCCATCTCAGTGAAGAGGCAAATAACAAAACACAGTACTTGTCACTTTTGTGAAACAGCATAACACAAAGCTTTGTCCTTCTGACTTGCAGCTGCAGCTGGGCAACATCACTCTGCTCCTCCAGCTTGAGCACAGCAGCACTGTGTACTCGGAGCTCGCAGTGCTGTCACCAAGAGGGAACAGCACTTGGTTTAACTGTGCTTCAAGCATAAAGGAGACAAAAGCCCAAAACTCTTTGCTCCAGAGAGGCTGAACGAGATTCTTTTGTGACTTCTTTTTGAAAAACAGAGAATGAGAAAGAAAAGGACATTTAAGAAGATAACATTGGTGATTGTTATCCCTTCTGGAGGGGAGAGCACAGCATGAGGGAGTGTGAAAGAAGGAAAGAAAGCTTGAATTCAGCAGTACTATAGAACTCTTGAGACCATTAAAGGTGCAATGAGGGCAGAGTGAGCATAGCACTGGGCATAGCACTCTCTAAAGCTCTTGAAGGTTCAGCAGTAGACACTTTATTGTCCCATTAGCGTAACTTTCAGCAAGATAAGTGCAATCTGATGCAAGGGCTTTCTCTTAGGATGAGCTTGGGAAATTAGTGGCTGTTGGCTTGCTATTTGAAATTACATTCTTAAAGAGCATCGTGATGCTGTGAAAGAGTATTCTGCTGGAATACACCGTGTGGGATGCTGGAAAACCTCTCACAGCCTCCTGTTGTTGGAAATGTTAATTCTGGTTGGGGAAATGGGCACTAAATTACCGGTTAGGAAAGGTGGTGGCTTTCCCCAGCAGTGGCATCTTATAGCAAGTACGTGTTCCCCAGGGAGAACTGCAACCCTACGGAAGCGAGCAAAAGCTGAGGCAGAGGACTCGGGCAGCCCGTCCTGGGGCCGGTCCCTTCCGCGGCCAGCCCCGCACCCGGCACCTCGCACCCCGCGCTCTCCCCCGGACCCCGGCAGCGCCCGCAGCAGGTGCCGCGCTCCTCCCGGCCTCGCTCGGCCCGGCCCGGC
>NDXB01011003.1:4662-15480 GCA_002631895.1 Agapornis roseicollis | reverse complement strand
CACAACTCTCTGCCTTCTTCCTTTCAACCAGTTCTCGATCCACCTCACTACCTGATCATCAAATGTCTTACTGAAATCAAGAAAAAATACATCTACCGCTCTACCATCATCCAGNTCCACCTCACTACCTGATCATCAAATGTCTTACTGAAATCAAGAAAAAATACATCTACCGCTCTACCATCATCCAGCCACTTAGTTACCTCCTCATAGAAGGCTATCAGGTTGGTCAAACATGACTTCCCCTTGGTAAAACCATGTTGGCTGCTCTTAATAACCCCCTCATCCTTGATATGTCTAGAGATGGTGTCAAGAACAAGTTGTTCCATCACCTTTCCAGGGATGGAAGTAAGGCTGACCGGTCTATAATTACCCGGGTCCTCCTTCTTGCCCTTCTTATAGACTGGTGTGACATTCGCCATCCTCCAATCCTCAGGCACCTCTCCCATTTCCCACGACTTACCAAAGATGATGGAGAGCAGCCTAGCAATGACCTCCGCCAGCTCCCTCAGCATCCGTGGGTGTATTCCATCCGGACCCATCAATTTATAGATGTCCAGATTGCCTAACTGATCCCTAACCCAATCCTCATCTACCAAAGCAAACTCCTCCTTTATCCTGACTCCTTCTGGGGCTCTAGGAATCTGGGGCCCCTGGGGAGAGTCCACAGGAGTAAAGACAGAGGCAAAGAAGGCATCAGCATCTCCACCTTCTTTATATTCTCTGTCTCCAGGGCACCCACCTAGTTCAGCAGTGGGCCTATATTACCTATTGTGTTAGTTTCACCCGCTATGTATTTGAAGATGTCTTAGCAACTAGCGTAGAGATTAGGTAACTGCTGTGCACTTCTTGGGCATCAGTTTAAGATAAGGTGCTTTCAAAAGCTTGTTCTCACATAGATACTCTTAAAGGAAGAGGAGTAAGAATTCAAGGAGAGGAAGAGGAAATATGTGTGTCAGATGCCACTGAATCATACTGCTAAATAACTTACAAAACATTTTAAGTAGCAAAGTTTGAATACCAGACTAATTTTTAAACTGGGACTCAGAAAAATTACAATTTCTTTACCTTTTAAGAAGATGATTTGAGGGTATAAGTCCAGCACAGGCACTGAGATCTGAAACTTTCCTGGCTTGCCACCAGAAAACATCATTCTGGTCCACAATCTGAAGTATTTCACCCTTCTTAAAAGGCAAACCTGCATCAGCACATGGTATGGCAGGATCTTGCAAGGGCCAGTAATCTGCCATTGCTCGCACATAGAGCTGGTAAGGAAATTACACAAGAGTGACTGGAAGCCTTGTTTAGAACGGATAGAACATGAGCTTTATAATTAAAGGATCTGACATGTCAATTCATGGTTATTCATGTTCTAGAAACCAGATCAAACCCCAAACCTTGTCTGTTCATTAAAGGAGAAAAAATTCTTATACATTGTGAAAAGAATTGACATTCAACCTGCAGATCACACTGAAGATGGCTTCATGACCTTTAATACGACTACATTTCAGCTTACTATCTTTACTGTTTCAGCAACAGCACATTGATGCCAGCTCAGAGGTCACCATAAAGGCAAGGGACACTTCAAAGACTGCAGTAAACTTCTAATCAACACCATTGCTTTGTATCACACCATTAGACATTACTGGGGTAACTTCAATAACAATCCAGAAAAAAGAATGTCTCTTACTGTTGTTTGGTTGCTGACAGGCCGGTCAGAAACAGGAATTAATTTGAACATAATTGTCCCCTGAGACAGGGCCTAAATGATTAGAAAAGGAGTAAAACATGACTAGTATTCTGTACAAATAACCAAACATTGGCAACACGAGCTGAACACAGCATTTGTAGTTACTATATTTGTAGTTACAGGCTTTGTAGTTACTATAATCTCTACATTACAAATAGAATTACAAATTCTATTACAAACAGAATTTAGGGAGACAGAGTCTATGTGACAACACTGTTTTTTCAAGGGAAACTCAAGAATGACACTTCAATTTCTTACTAAATATTTTTAATTCAATGAAATACATTATTATAAATAATTTAATATTATATAATTAAATCTTTCTACTGAAATCTAATTTAAATTACCAGTAGGATCTGATTAGACAATTGATGTAAAGGGGGGAAGAGAAAAAAGTTAAGTATCCCAGTAGAGTTTGTATTTGTCATGCCTGGAAATAGTACAACCAAGGAAATAACACATAGATTTGATACTGTTTACATACCTTACTGACTAGCACTAACACTTCACAGTGGAAAGCCCTCAGAGGCCATGAGCAAAATGACAAGTAACACTGACAGCTCAACAGACTTCATGTGACTTTTTACAACAGTAATTACCACTGCCCTTCTTTGCAAGGTGAGTGGTGTAGCTTGCAAGCTCATTTACTCTGCTTTAGTGCATTTTATAATGTGGACTCATATAAGAGCAGCACCTTTCCACCATTTTCTTGTGAAATATTAAGCAGGTGGATCTTCTAGAAAAAATACAAATCAGTGAAGTCTGAATAGATCAGTATTTTTCCCAGAAGCTGCAGGTAGAATGGTCACATTCACAAACCAAAACAAGGGTTACACTTAATTCTGGTGGCCTGTATTCTAACTGTAATGAGTAGTTGTGAACTTTGTCCACAGTAAGGAAACAATCTGAATTTTCTGTTACAAATCTCAGACTTTCTCCTCTGAGAGCACATGTGTGTGCACGTGTGATGGGAAAGAAACAGCATACAGTTAAGGTACAAAGTAAAAAAAAAAGATTCAATACCAGAATATTGATAACTTGCTCAGGCTCAAGTCCCTCAACAGGAACTCCGTTTACTTCCACCAGTTTGTCTCCAGCATACAACAGCCCTACAGTGAAAACAAGGATGAAAGCAACAGCAGTTTTATCACAGCATGGATTATCTTGGGTAGGCAAGGCAGGAACAAACAGATGTACCACAGGTTTGGAAGTCAGCATAAGTTCCCATACACCAGATAGGCAGGAAGGTATTTTGGATTTAAGCTACATTGCCCCTGGATAGGACTGCAGGCTCCTGTGGGTCACAAGGAACTTGCATGCTTCAGTTTTCTTATTTCCTCCCACCTCCCCCATACAACATGTTTACAACCTATTGATAAATTGCCTTAAAAGTAGCAACATTTCAGTATACCTCGATTTCCCAAAGTAATCTCTAGACTTTTCCAGCTAACCCCATTATATTAATAGACTGTAAGACTTGGAATCAGACCCTTAAAATTTCTAGGTGCACTGGGAAGCTTTGGGACTCCTCTCTGCCCTTCACAAAGTCTTCACATTGTTTACTTTTATATTTGCCTTCAGCTCAATTAAAACCTTAATCAAACTAGGAACTCTATCAGCTGTTGCTTAGGCAATAGCTAAAAGGAACTATTTTATACTGATTACAGTTCAGTTTTACTCCTGATGTTTTACATTTTAGTTACATAACATTTTAGTTACATAAAATTTCTCAAGAAACATGGAACACATTCAATTCTAGGATGACAAAGTAGTAACACTTCCAACAAAATTCCTTGGGAGATTGCTTAGCAACTAATACTGCCAAAGTATTTAGTAGACTAGTGCCAAAAGTATTACTATGTATTCCTTAAGGCCCATTATCTTATAGAATCACAGGCTACTCATGTTTTCCATTTATCCATTTGGGTATGAGCTGCTAGTATTCATACTACATTGCAACTGGGGATATTTCTGATCATAGAATAGTTAGAGTTGGAAAGGACCTTAATACCATCAAGTTCCAACCCCTCTGCCATGGGCAGGGACACCTCACACTAAACCATGCCACCCAAGGCTCTGTTCAACCTGGCCTTGAACGCTGCCAGGGATGGAGCACTCACAACTTCCTTGGGCAACCCATTCCAGTGCCTCACCACCCTAACTGGAAAGAATTTCTTCCTTATACCCAATCTAAACCTCTCCTGTTGAGGTTTGAACCCGTTACCCCTCGTCCTGTCACTACAGTCCCTAATGAAGAGTCCCTCCCCAGCATCCCTATAGGCCCCCTTCAGATACTGCAAGGCTGCTAGGAGGTCTCCATGCAGCCTTCTCTTCCCCAGGCTGAACACTCCTAACTCTCTCAGCCTGTCTTTGTATGGGAGATGCTCCAGTCTCCTGATCATCCTCGTGGCCCTCCTCTGGACTTGTTCCAACAGCTCCATGTCCTTTTNTCCATGCAGCCTTCTCTTCCCCAGGCTGAACACTCCTAACTCTCTCAGCCTGTCTTTGTATGGGAGATGCTCCAGTCTCCTGATCATCCTCGTGGCCCTCCTCTGGACTTGTTCCAACAGCTCCATGTCCTTTTTTTTATGTTGAGGACACCAGAACTGCACACAATGCTCCAGGTGAGGTCTCACGAGAGCAGAGTAGAGGGGCAGGATCACCTCCTTTGACCTGCTGGTCACGCTCCTTTTGATGCAGCCCAGGATACGGTTGCTTTCTGGGCTGCAAACACACACTGAAGCTGGCTCATGTTCATGTTCTCATTGACCACCACCCCCAAGTCCTTCTCCGCAGGGCTGCTCTGAATCTCCTCTTTGCCCAACCTGTAGCTGTGCCTGGGATTGCTCCGACCCAGGTGTAGGACCTTGCACTTGGCATGGTTGAACTTCATGAGGTTGGCATCAGCCCACCTCACAAGCGTGTCAAGGTCCCTCTGGATGGCATTCCTTCCCTCCAGTGTATCCACCGAACCACACAGCTTGGGGTCATTGGCAAACTTGCTGAGGGCGCACTCAATCCCACTGTCCATGTCAGCGACAAAGATGTTGAACAAGACCGGTCCCAACACCAATCCCTGAGGGACATCACTCGTCACTGGCCTCCAGCCACACACTGAGCCATTGACCACAACTGTTTGCGTGTGGCCATCCAGCCAGTTCTTTATCCACCGAGTGCCCCACCTCTCAAATTGATGTCTCTCCAATTTAGAGACAAGGATGTCGTGTGGGACAGAAATCTTTACTTCTCGTAAAAGAATTTACAATTTCTTACTTCTTGTTACAAATTATCTGTTTAGAGGTTGTGATTCTAATGATAAAATGTTCATTTATACCATACAAGTAACTTCATAAATCAGAAGATCTCAAAGCACTTTATGCAGTTTAAGGAGTGTAGATGAGCTGGTCTGTCTGGGGACATATTGATGCACAGAAAGGAGGAGACACTGTTGAATGTTTAAACTTCAACATTAGTGCATCCCCATCAGTGCAGGGATTCTGTGATGTAGCTGTAGATCAGGAGCAGGTCTGACTCACTGCTCAGTTTTAGAAAGCAGTCTGGGTTCCAGAAGGGTTAAACCTCACAATTTATAAGCACACCAAATGCATTCAGGACTGGAGATCCCACTTTGTTTCAGAAGGATTCTGAGATTATTTGCAAAGGAATTTATTTGCAACTGAACAAACACAGTTTTTGAAATAATGTGCTCTAGTAGTTTGACCTATATTTACACCAAACATACACAGTAAGTGGAGGAGCCCAGACTTCGAACCTAACTACAAAACTGTCTTATCCTGGATCATGTTACATTTTAAGTAACAAAAGTGTAAATCATCTTTCCTACTTACCTGTGGCTATACACCATGTTTTCAAAAGTTTCCTTTGATACATAGTGATATTCACGACCATCCATTTCATAACTTTTCTGAACACGAGTGGTGTCTGAAGGGAGATAAACACACACACAAAAAATTAACTGCAAGTAAATTGTTGTAATTTTATAAATGAAAATGAGACAACTTTCATGACTGAGTGTAAATCAGTACTGTCATAAGGAATAAAATGGGTTGTTATTAATCCAGAGCAAAAGCCTTGCCTGCTCTACTGATTGCCCAGTGGCAATCTTGAAAGTTGGCAGAGTACCTCTGTATTTCTTGGAACAGAAGAGTGGTTTAATCCAAATATCTGATTCAAACCAATCAAGAACTGCTGTGGAACTGGTTGAACAACTGTTTTTACTCCTCTGATGTAAAACTGATTAAAGTTGATTCCGAAACATCCCACACATCTTCCTACACTTGCACCTACCCTCTAACTAGGATCTTAAGCACAGAAGAATTACTGAATTTTCAAACAGCTTCAGATTCATACATTTTCTGTTTGGTTATCCAAATCACAAGAACCCAATAAGCACAGGTAGATACCGTTTCAGTTATTACATCAGAAATTAAGCAGTTTAAGTCTCATCTGAGACTAGAAGGCTAATAAGGAAAGCTGTAAAGCCTATTAAGTACCAACTTCTGTTTCCTTCATTCTCATATCTGATTGCTTAAACACTATGACCTTACAATATACCTAAGAAACACTTTTAAATCTAGGAAAAGCAAACAGCAATATGAAACAAAATCATGCAGATAATTTACTGCTACATAAAGCTGCAAGGATTTCAGGAGCTATAATTTGAAAATACCTATGTCTGATTTGCCAAAATAAGGACAAAGATGGTATTTTAAACTAACCCTTATAAAACAAAATTATTCTGGCTTGCAGCAGAATTGAAAAAACAGCCATACAGCAAAAAGTGTATGAATACACAAAAGCAAGAGGAAGGTATGTGACACTTCCTAATCACATTTGAAGCAGATAGCAGGGGAAGGAGGAAGAACATAACATACGTGGTATGGCACTTGAAAACTCTCGTGGGTTACTTGCAATAAGCCTTCGCCTTAGCTCGTTCACACCAACTCCTGCAGGACCTGAAATGTTGGAAAGCAACCGATTACTGACAGAGGCACTCTTTGCACGTACCCCCCTTATTTCGTAACACATTGCTTGCACACAGATGAAATGTAGATTTCCCCAAAAGGTACCAGAAGTGACTGAAGTATTTTGATTGATTCAGTGTACAAATCACTTCCCAGCAACACAGCCATACCCAGAATGCAGCTCAGCAACACTATTTTAAAGAAAAAAATTGCCATCTAATAGTTCCAGACTTTGAAAAGACAATGGATTTGCCTTCACCTGGTTTGCTTTATCAGGATCATTGAATACTGCAGAACAACAGCTTCCTTTCAGAAACTATCATTAAATACTACTTGAGAGTCTGCAACCCACTCAATACAGTATTCCCTATAGCAACCATTATTAAAGGTATCTTTTTACCTTTTTCTACTGCCCATGACTGCGATTTTTCTAGGCTCCAATTTTAAACATTCTTTTTACCACTGCCATATTCATGCATTTAATACTGGTTGTAGAATTGCCTCCATGTAACCATGTTTTCTAGTAAGTTACAGATTTCTGTACTAGTCCCGAATCTAAAACCAAACTGTTTTCCAAATATAACCCATTATCAACCATCATTCATAACTTTATGGTTTCTTCTAAGGACTTTTAAAAAGATTATCTCAAGCAAAGAAGATGATACGTACATTAAACTTTAAAATCAATAACAGAGTCAAATTACAGACACTCATTCTTGAAATGCTGCTTTGAGAACTACCACACAGTCTGCAATCACTGCAATCAGCAGCAGAAACCTCAGTGGATCAGACCATGGCTGATGGTTTTCTCCCCTCCGTTACAGGTTGTGAAATTTACATAAGTAATTAACCTCTTACCCACTAGTATAATTAGTCTGTTCCGGTCTGCCGGGTGCCGCTGATACCTAACCACTTCTTCATATGGAGCTGCAAGTGCACTGTAACAGCTGCTGGGGCACCGAGTGTAACATGACTGCTGGTTGGTCCGGGATTTCCTGCGACACAGGCGCATACTTCTGCGGAAACCAGCTGTAATGGACAAAGATATCAGTACTGGAAAACACATCCAAGATGCAGGCAGCTCGTTCTTCAGTCTAGCGCGTCTCTAACCTACACAACATACTGGTTTTCTGAGCTTTCTGCAGGGTGACAATGGATTTCATTGCTGCCCTTGGTATGTCAGCTTGGTAGAACTTCTGGCCATGAAAAGACAGTTGAAGAGGAGGTCAGGTCCCACTCAGAATCACTTGAAAATTAGCCCAGAATGGGAGACCCTCCACAGGATTCCCAAAGCAAGCAGAGGAAAAGTTTCTGGCCATGTAAAGCATGACAAGGGAACAGGTCAACTCATTTTGGATGGTGTAGCTGGTTCACTCTCCTAAAGCAAATCTGCAACATTTGTTCCAGCTTCCAGAATGCATCCAAATATTTTATTGGCTAGTATGGGTTAGGAACATGGATAGGTTTGCTGCTTCACCTTAGCATCCAACTCTGAAAACCTCACTTTTAGGTATAATTTTCTAATGGAAGACCCCATGATTTTTCTCAGTGACAGCATAATTAGTCAAGAAGTGAGGGAAATCTGAATAGCCAGTCAAGTTAAAAGAGTGGTGGCCAGGTCTTAGTAGAAAACTAACAGGAAGAGAGATTTAAATGGAGAGAACAGGCATTAATAGGAGGAAGGAGACCTCCTGAAGTTTGGAAAGCAGAGTAAGTAGAATTCAATTCCGTAAGGTTTTAGATGAAATAAAGAACAAGGCACTCAACTTCAGACAAACACTTAATCTAGGTCAAGTCTCAGACATCTTACTTATCTTTAGTCATTGCATACCAATAAAGACTCGTTGGCCAAATTCACCAAATTCTTCGTCCTCTAGAATACAAAGAACAAATACTCATGAAATAGTAATAATAAAGAACAGTAAAAGCTCAAGAGCTAGATGGCTAACAATCCCTGATGATCCCAAATGGAAAACAGTGTTTCAGCAAACATATGGAAGTACCATGACTGACTGAACAAAAAACCAAAACCAAACAAACAAAAATAGGCACAATACTCCATAATGTAAAATATTCAAATATTTCACATGGCCAACTCAAAGCCCCAGTAGTTCTGTAAGACAAATATTAAACTTAGAAAATCTTGGTATTTTCTAAATTATATTTGAAACTGTTTTTTTGAATTTTTTTGAAATAGTTATAGAAGAAAAGAGACCTCCATAGAATTTAGCTTTTCAGGTGACCCCTACCTTACAGGATTTCTTTAGTTGTAACATTACAATAACCAACAAACCAGTAGCTCAAAATCAGAAATAACTTCTAACTCTTTCTGACCAATAGCAGACATCTGCTCAGATCTTTCAGGCAGAATTATGGCCTGATTTTATTATTCCTTTTTAAACTTCTTTGGATCATTGGTGTCTCAACCACCCCAAACTAATCTCCTTCTTCAAATTCTTTTCGTCCCCATTCTCATGCTGGTCTTTGTGAAGGCTTAGCTGTTCAGGTGAGCATTCTAAATCTCTAGATGTATTTTTTTTAAAAAATAGATCTCTCTTAGAAGGCTCAAAAGTACAGATTTCCCAATAAATCAATGATTTAACAGTCAGAAACTAATTTGTAAAGGCGATTGGTCACAAATAAGTACAGAAAAAACTGGCATCAGCAGTGTTTAAATTTCTCTTCAAAAAGAACTCCTAATTTTTGCCTAATCATGCATGGAATTGTCCAAGCTGTTTATTCCATTGAGGGCTCATTAAAGAAATAGTAAGACACACAAGACATCGACACAGCTTTAAAGGCAGTAATTGTTCCAAGGCAGGAACATTAATTTGCAAAATAGGAAATGTTTCATCTTTTAGCACTAGATTCTTTGATTGATAGTTATCACATAGAGCATGTAAGTATTAAAATCAGATGTGTCTTAGTTACTGTTCTTTCACATCTCTACAGTTTTTGCTACTTGCACCTTTAAAAATGCAGTTTTAGTTCTATATTTCCATATGTACTAACAACTCCTTGTTTATGACTGTAGGAAGAGTACTTGTTCAGGGCAGAGTTCAGAGTACTGTTCAGCTGACATATGCCTGCATTATTTCTATCTTTAGGTCTTCTGAGCCACCATTCAAACTCTGAACATTTCTGCTTTATCTACTCTCTGTTCTATGGCATGGAGTGCAGTATGGAATCCTGCAGAGAACAAGCAGTAAGCACAGGTAAATCATAAGAGATTCCTGCTTACAGAAGACAGAGAAAAGTTACTATTACCTTCTTTAAGCTCCTCTGCACGTTGAAATAGAGACAGACATAAAACAGTTAGTTTTGATAAGACACTCAATACAAAGATTTAAAAAATAAAATTAAATCAACCAGCATCATCCACGGTATGTAGGAAACTTAGGAAACATGTACTGCAAGCTTTAAATCTAAAATATAGAATCATTGAATAGTTAGGGTTGGAAAGGACCTTAAGATCATCTAGTTCCAACCCCCCCGCCATAGGCAGGGACACCATATATATGCCCGAACGAGCATGAATTCTCAGTTTCCAAAGAAGATACTCAGCTACAGCATCTATGTCAGTATTGTACTCGCAAAATACATCACACAGATATTCAACTAATGTTTAAAGCAAAATATAGGATAGCAAACATTTGCACTTTTGTTCCTCTGACTGACTGGATACACAGAGAGCTGACTCAGCACTGAGGAGCAAATAGGATTTGCAAGAGTAATCTCCAAGTGCAGTTATCAGAAACATTCTAGCCTGTAAATAAAAGGCTGCCCTCTAGACCTGCTGGTTGTCTTAAAAGTTTTGGGCATTGCTTGAGAGGCAGAAGAGAACCAGGCACATGTGGTAAGAGGAGAAGACCTGACTGGCAATTAGGAACCTTGTCTAGAAGAGCAAGTCTAAGGCGGAATGACATTTTCTCCACAAGGTACCAAATATCTCAAACAGGACGTTTAGCAGTAGTAGATTTAGCTTAGTGGGGAAATAATTTATTTTAGAATACTTAATTTTTGCAGAACTCTGTATATGCTGTAAACAGGTAGCTGTACCGAAAAAAAAAAACCCAACCCCCC
>NDXB01011002.1:42184-56503 GCA_002631895.1 Agapornis roseicollis | reverse complement strand
ACTTCATGGGTAATGAAAAAATTTTACATTTGAAAAAAAAAAAAAAAAAAAAAAAAAAAAAAACCCAGCAAAAAATACTTTAAAAATTTACTTCTCATTACTTTATTTTTGCAAGTTGTCCAGACTGCATCCAAATTTAGTTACAGACAAATTTATTTCTTTGTTCTCATGAACTGAAAAAGCCAGATTGGTAATGCAGTTGAATTTGGCTCATTTTTTATATAGATTAAAAACCCATTTGCACTGAAATAGTGTTAAAAATCATATGGACATATATTAATCAACATTTATAAAAAAAAAAAAAAATAAACCACTTCAGTGTGACTCTTTCAGGTTCCAGGTTAACATGAATAGGAGATCAAGGAACTGGAATGGACAAATGTACATGGTTTCCATCATAATAAACCCAGGATTGCAATAAACAGGTATGAGAGAAATCCCTAATATGAAAAATTGTAAAGGAAGAATTACTTACTATATAAAGAAAATAAATAAACAGCTACTGCACAAAATGGCCAGACAGCTGGTATATGCACCAGTGAACTGTAGATATAATGGACGGGTTTCCAAATGCATTTAAGATCTCCCTAACGGTACTTCCTTGAAAGCTGTTAAGAGGTTTAATAGGAAGGTGCTTTAAAGTGATGGGATTGAGCCCAAACTCATCTTTTTATAAGTCCTAGCTCCATTATGCAGGGAGGCTTATTTTAACTCATAACAAAAATATGTATAAAGAGATTCCTGTTACTTAGCAGGAATCTGTAAACAGAACTGTTCACATTTTAAACAGAAGCTAGGAGTGAAATAAGCTACCAGTTTTCTCCAGGAGAGAAAGTGATGAATGTGAAGCTTTCAGAAGAACTGGGAAAGGACCTGTTCAAAATCATTGGGAAGAAAAATAATTTCAATGCCAAATGTAAGTAGATAAGCAAACAGCAAAGGCCAGAGAGAAGAAAAATAAGACATTACTGGCAAAACGTAATAGGCCTACAAAACCAGACAACAGCAAAGATATTAAGAAACATAATGGAAAAGAATAAAAAATGCACCCATGGTATTTTCCGGTACCTGTTGAATTGGCAAGATAGGTTTTAAAACAAAGCTAAATGTTCAACCCAAATGTTTTCTCAGCTTTCTCCTAGGCATTTGGAAGCTGGCCATCCCAGGAAAATAAAATATTCAAGACCAGATGTTTCCATTGCCTACTCTGAATCAAATAGCAAAGCCACACGATGCATTGAGCAAGATCCTGATAGTTGTCCTGACTGGATAAAACTCTGGTTTTCATAGACAATGGAAAAGAGACTGCAGGAAAACTTCATATACCTCATTAAAACTTTCTGATATAGCATTTTCAATACACCTGCTGCAGTTTTACTCAATCAATTGAATCACTTGGATATGAATGCATCTGCCATGTTTATCACCATCAGCAGCACGGTTTTTTGCTTGGACATACACCACAACTTTGGCTGAAATTGAAAGACAGATAGTAGTTACTAGCACATAGATTCACAATGCAGTAAGTTATTTCTCTGAGCTATGATAAAATCCAGTAATTTTAAGAAACATATTTTTACAAATTGAAAGGATTCTGGTTTACTTCTTATCAAGTACATAAATTGTTGTGCGAATATGCAGCATTTTCTAAGTTAATAAAGTATGTTAAATTGCAAACAAAATTGTGCACTCTGTGTAATATATTTCCACCACACAGTATGCAAACAGAAATGGTCTTCCTTGAGCCATACCTTCATTTTGCATAGTTCAGTATCTGTAATGTATTTCTTTAGTAAAAAGGTATACCAGAGATATTTCATCCTCACTACAACCATCCTACCTACCAGTACGTTGTTCATTCTTGTAAAACATAGACAAGCACTGGATAAAATAATAATTTAAATTGGTAGAATAGGAGGTAAGTCTATTCAGGGTCCTTCTGGATTTTGTTTGTTTGTTTGTTTTCCCCAAAGAGTGTTTAGTTCAGTTTGGGGGTATCATAGAAATCACAGGACAATTCAAGCTGGCAAGTACCTGGGAAGGCTGTGATCCCAGCCCTTGCCCAGAGCAGCCTCAGCCATGGGCTCAGACCAGGCTACTCAGGGCTTCAGCAGGACAGGACTTGAAATGCCAAAGGCTGGAGACGGCCCATTCTACCTGGGCCCCAGTCCCACTGTTGGACCTCATGGGGAAAATTCTTCTCCTCATCTGCAGATGGAGTCCATTATGTTTCAGCTTATGCTGCAGTCTCTCATCCTCCTACCATGAACCACTGTGAAAAGCCTGGTTGCATGTCCCCCATACCCTCCCATGCCCTCCCGCCAATGTGGGAGCTACTTTTGTGTGCCTCTCAAGCCACCCTTTCTCCCAGTTGAACCATCCTCAGTCCTAGAGTCTCTTCTTGTGGGACAAGGGCTCTCATTCTGTCTCTGAGGCCTCCCCTGAAACTCAGTCATGTGGATTAATATCCTTCCTATATCACAGAGGCCAAAACAAGATGCTGCTGGACTGGAATTACTCAGGCAATAGGAGGTGGCAAGAAAGGCTACAGAGTAGAGAAGCTTTAAATTATAAATGCCCTATAGTAAGCTAATTAAATCCAAGTTCATGCCCCAGTGCTGCAATGCAGGACCCCTTTATCACTGCTGCTAATTCTCCTTATTTCCACCAATACAGTGCTACTGATTTGGAGAATGTTTACTCAAAATTATGCTTGTAGACATGAAAAAAAAGAACTCAGTTCACATCCAGCACTTTGTTAAGTTGTTGCACCAGCAACAGGGGTTGTAGATTATCAGCTACAACTTGGTTGATAGAAGGAGAGGAATCTAAATTAGACTTGGAAAAAAGTTTTTGTGTTTTAAGCTTCTTTTTAGTTGCCTTTTTGTTTTAAGCTTATCCTCTATTCTAACTGTACCTGGTGGAATATACAGCATACACACTTAAAAAAAAAAAAAAATCTCTGTTCAGAATTCATGCAGAAGATTGGAAGATAGGATTTTTGGTAAAATGTGAAAATGTAACTACTGTCAAATATGCCTGAATAGAATTTCCATCAGAATCACTGCACTTATAAATTATCAGGCACATGAAAAGGGATCAGCTTTTTCTGCTGATCATTAACGCATACACAAACTTTTTAAGAGCAGATGGCAATGTATGTTTCTCTTCTGCCTATTCTGTCCTATAGGACACATCTCTCTGTTGGCCAGGCTCATTGCAAGCCACAGATTGATGGTTATGTGCATAACAAATTTATCTTCAGAACATATTGAATGGAGAAGTGGCATGACTAAATTCATCAGAATTGTCACAGAGAGGCTTAGGTCTTTCTTGCCTTTCTTTTATTTTGTGACACTGTAAGATTAAAACAGGAGAAAATAGCTTCTCTTGTGCAAGTTCCACAATGTCTGGCAGGATATTCACTGATAACTACAGAAAGAGCACTTCTTGAACTGAATGATGTACTACCTGGAAATTTCCATTCCATAGGGTAGTTAGCTTGGACACCTGGTCCTTTGCTAATTTACAGCTTGCATAGTCCACAGTGTAGTCTGCTAATAAGCCTTCTGGATAATTTGAAAGAATAATAAACTACAGTTAATCTATGCCTGGGAAAGATTCAAACATGTTAATAGGTGAGAAGAGCTATTGAATCAGAATGCAGTGTGGGTAAAGAAATACTACTCTAAGGCCAGGTCCAAATAAGTAAATGAAGAAGAGGTATAAGCCTAGGCTAAGACCCCCTGAAGGCCCAAAATAGTTTCATCAAATAATACCTCATGGGTGCTTGCTGATCTTGTTTATGCATACACTTGTCTTGCTGTAAGAAAAATCTTGTAAAGGAAAAAAAATGGAGGAAGAACTCAGACAGTTAGGTCTCCATGTGTTCAGCTCTTCTGCAAAAGCTAAAATTCTTAAGAAAGGTAAACATCTAGGAGCTCCCACTGAGAACAATTTGCACCTGTGAATCTGAACATTTACTGAGGATGCTGGATGCTGAACCCACTGGAATATCCAGCCCAAGAAGAATCCTTCTTTCTCTGAGAAACAAACATACAAAAGGTTGCTGTTTAAAGTAGTGTTAGGAGGAGAAATTGACAAATCCAGTCTGCGTTGCCTGCAGGTTTATTTTGATTTGGTTTTTCAAGTATCTTGATTTTTAAAAAAAAATTAAATTATTTTAAATTTATTTTTGTGAATTGCTAGGTTTAGTTCTTTTAATTTTTTTATTAAATAACGTTGTAAATATTTAGGTCACTTACATTAAGAATATGTCACTAGCTTTATACTAGTAAGAATAAGTAACAAAATATTGGTATAAATAAGTGTTGCAAGGGTGGGTAAGATCCTAGCATTTCTGCAACTATTTATTTCTAACTTAACAAAACCTTACTGGTCAGAATATGAAAATATTTTACTCCTGTGGGCTAAAACAATTTTCCAAGGGTAATTTGAGTTTAAAAATAAAGAATCATAGAGCCACTGTTTTTAGCCAAAGGATAACTTTTGCTATGTGCAAGATGTCAGTATATAAAAGAGCTTGCTTGTGATCCATGAGAGATTTATTTGTTATAAATAAGGTCATATAATTTTAAGAGGTTTAAAATTTGGTTTATAAAACCATATTTAGAATTTTTTGGTTAGCTAAAAAAAGGTACTCAATACTAAGCTCCTAATAAACACCTGAATAAAACTCAAATATATACTTCCATTTTAAAATCTATATTCATATTAAGATGTTAAGCAGTTTTTGTTTGTCATTAGGCTATCATTTAAGAACCACTGAAAGTCAGAACTCCTGCAGCTGCCCACTATGCACTCATATTGGGTTTGCCATCCACCAGACTCCACCAGTTCCCTTTCCACAGAGCTGCTCCCTTTCCACAGAGCTGCTCCCTAGCCAGGCAGATCCCAGTCTGAGCTTCACTCTTGGGTTATGTTTTCCCAGATGCAAGATCTTCCACTTACCCTTGTTGAACTTCATAAGGTTCTTGTTAGCTCACTCTTCCAGCCTATCCAGTTCAGTCTGCAGAGTGGATCTCCATTCCAGAGTGTCCACTTCCCCACTCAGTTTGGTGTCATCAGCAAGCTTCATCAGGGTACTCTTGACCTCAGCATCTAGATCACTTATGAAGATAATAAACAGCATTGTGCCCAACATCTATCCCTGTGGGACCCCACTCGTGGCACTTCATCAGTTTGAAAAGGAGCTTGTTTATCACCACCCTCTGGGTGCAGTCTGTCAGCCAGCAGTGCTGGGTAGACAAAGATGAATCATAGAACCATAGAATCATAGAATAATTAGGATTGGAAAGGACCTTAAAATCACCTAGTTCCAACCCCCCTGCTTCCCCCCCCCTCCTTCCCCCACCCTTCCCCACCATCACTAGACCAGGTTTTTCAAAGCACCAGCCAGCCTGGTCTTGAACACTGCCAGGGATGGAGCATTTAGTGCTTTCTTGGGCAACCTGTTCCAGTATCTCATTACCCTCACAGTAAGGAATTTTTTTCCTTATATACAGCCTAAATCTCCTCTGTTTTAGTCTGAAGCCATTACCCGTTGTCCTATCACTACAGCCCCTGATGAAGAGTCCCTCTCCAGGAGAAAGTGTTGAGAACCTCTGCCTTTTCAGTACTGTTGGTAATTAATTCCCCTCTCTTGCTTAATAGCAGGCCAATATTTTCTGTTTGTTTCTGCTTGCTATTGACATACCTGGAGAATCCTTTCTTGTAGTTCTTGATATTTCTATCCAGTTTCAGTTCAAGCATGGCTTTTAATTTTCCAACTCTGTTCTCTGCACACCCTGGCAATGTTCTTACAGCTGTCAGTTTAAACAAGGAATTAAAGGAAATAAACACAATTTGGTCATGACAGTACTCAGAATTTTAAGGGGAAATGTTTTGTTGTTATATTCTTAATTACAAGTTTATGGTTTGAATACTGGACCTAGATTAATTGTTGTCTCTAAGAGACTCCAAAATGCTGAAAAATACTCTGAAACACCTTCAAGTGCCATTAAATATTTCCAGTGAAACAAAATAGATTCTAACTCAAATTTTTAGAACCATATATTCAAGTCTTACTCTCCTCCTCCTTCTTCTCTTGTTAATTTACGTCAGGATTTACTTAGTAATATATACTTATTATATAGTAATATAGAATATATAATCAAGATCAATATTACTTAATATATACTTATTACATAGTGATATAGAATATATAATCAAGAGTTTTATGTGGTAGAGATAGTTTAAAGTTTCTATTTACTACTTGATAGAATAATTGCCATTAAATAAAAACCCTCTGTCTTCCAGAAAACTGTAGACTTTTATGTTTTAAACTATGTGAGACCCTGAGCATATTGTTATGAATCAATTCAGGGATGAAATTACAGCTTATCTGCCCTGTGACAAGCTCCTGTTAGTGTGGCTACCAATCATCAACTATTTTTCTATGATTAAATCTATTAATAAGTGTACTTGCTGTACTTACATGAAATGCTACTGTTGGTGTTCATGTCTAAAAACATTTGCAGTTCAGAAACTACTGGACAGCAGGGCTCAGTAGAAAACCAGTACCTATAGTTCAGTTTAATTAGCTAATACTTCCTGCTGATGACACTGCTAGTTCATTATTTTTTTTCTGTTACCCTCAAGTATAATTTTAGCATTATGCCTAATTTTATGTTTTGCAGATTCTACATTCTGGGGTGCTTTTTCAAATGAAGTCATAAGTTAGAACCTGTTTGTGCATGTTTTACAACTCACAGCTAAAGATATGGGGCTTTCTAAACTAAAATTGAGACACTTCACATGAAAAAATGTTTGACTAACTAGGATTTAGCTATGTTTCCTTTTTATAGAAAGTAGTATCCATGTGTAAATTTAAATTTACAAGGATGAACAAAAAGGCCACATTCAATCCAAGTTAAGTATGTATATGCATCCAGTACAGTATTCAATATCAAGTGTGGTATTGGAATTATAGAGAAGTGGAGGTTTAAAGAGATCAATAGTGAAGAGCAATCATCTTATATACAGAAAACACAATCTTCAGATCTAAGGTAAACTGCTGTAAACTGGAGCATAACCTTATTTAATCCCTGCTACAAAAAAGTTATTGCGAAATTTGATCTACACTATTTTCTATCAAAAGTTTTCAGAGAGAGATATAGACAACATAAGTATTGTAGTTCACCTGACATTAATTTAATTTTGGTCAAAACTCTAAAACCTCACTACAAATCCCTTTAGAAGGAATTGAGCTTCTCATCAACCCACACCCCCAAGACTGTCTCAGAGCTGCTCTCAATCCATTCTCTGTCTAGACTGTAGTTGTGCCTGGGATTGCCCCAAACCAGGTGCAGGACCTTGAACTTGGCCTTGTTGAACACCATGAGGTTTGCAGTTCTCAATCCTGTCAAGGTCCCTCTAGCTTGGTGTCATTACAAAACTTTCTGAGGGTGCACTCAATCCCACCATCCATGTTGTGGACAAAGATGTTGAACATCACCAGTCCCAGTACTGAAGAATACTACTCTTCCCTGATCTCCTCTTTGTTATTGGCCCATTGCTCACAGAGTGTCACCATCCAGCCATTTCCTTATTCATCAAGTGGTCTATTTATCAATCCTATGTCTTGCCTAAACTGTCCAGTTTAGACAAGAATGTCATGTGGGACAGCGTCAAAAATCTTGCTGCTTTCTTTTTTCTTGTTCTGAGTTACATGAACTTGCATATTCCTGTCCATAATAGCTTTTACAGGTAAGAGCATTTGCAAAGGACTGAGCAAAGGGGTATGTTTATATCTTTTAAAAGCAAACTTTTATTAAGACTTTTCAGAATTTTTGTAGACTGTTGGATGCTTCTATAGATTGAAGTGATTGGATTCCTTAGAACTAGATATCTATATCAGCTATTCTACAGCAAAATGAAAAATTATTTGTGGGAGGTTTTTCTGTAGGCATAATTTTCTGAAGTACATTTAAAATAACTGTCATAGAAACCCAGTATTTTCTGTCTTCTCAAAGTTCACAGCTCTGTAGTTTCCATGACATCTAACTCTCCCCACTCTGCTTCCCAGCTTGGTGTAGAGTGCACTCCTTTTCCCCCTCTTCACAAGACTCCAGTAACATCTGCCCTGGCACATACCATTTGACTCCTGGTTTGTATTCACACTCATGATGAGGTCTACCTGTTCTTCTGCTTCCCTAAAATTCATATCTAGTCTCAGCTGGTTCCCCTATATTTACAGAATATCTACTGTTGTACAAGATACCCTCAGTCAGTCATGACCCATCTTTCCTTCCAGATTTTTAGGGATCTCTGAATCACTTCCTCTGACATAGAATATTTTACCACTCACTCAAAGAAATTTAGGAAGCTAGCTCATTTAGGATTTTCACCATGTTGCTTTCCTTCAGACAAAATAAAAATAACCTCCCTTGTGATAATATGAAATAAAAATCACTGTACTGGTGAAATGTCACTACTCTATATAGGTATGCATACTATATGCATACCTTATGCTCTATATGCATACTTTATTTTTTCACTAATATAAAAAATATACTTGCAATTGTTCCCTCATTAAATATGTGAGAAAAACAGAAAATTATTTTGGTGGATTTCTATTATATTTTAAGGAGACTCTAGTTCAATTTCATGTGCATGTACAAAATGAGGATTTAGCAAGCCAACTTTCTTATTTCAAAACAAGCTACAAAATTAGTAGTGCTTTTAAAAGTGCAATGTTAATGAATGTCTAAAAAAAAAAAGGCAAATAAAATCCATGTTTCTACAATTCTGAGAAAGATAATCATTTGAAAGGGATTAAGAATATGAAAATTACTGTTTCAGTATATGAAATAGAAAAAGAAGGGGACACACACAGACCTATCAGGAAAGGCAGTGATTGTAAATTTCTCATAAAAATTTCTTTTTGTTTCTTATGGTACATAAATAATAATATGTAAACATGCAGGAAAAAAAAAAAGCACATAAATCACTTATCTAAATTAAGTTTTAAAAGAACAGAAACTACTACCAAAAAAGCCTCGCAAATGAATTAACTTTGTAATTTCCATTTTTCCAACATTTTAAGGAGCAATTTTGCACTTTGACAATTTTACAACAGTGTAATGGAGAATAGCAACATCAGAGAGAAAGCTCTCACAGTTAGGTTGCCGGGAGAATCTGTGGATGCCCCATCCCTGGCAGTGTTCAAGGCCAGGTTGGATGGGGCTTGGAGTGACATGGTCTAGTGGAAGGTGTCCTTTCCCATGACAGGGCTGTTGGAACTAGATAATCTTTAAAGTCCTTTCCAAACCAAACTATTCAATGATTTGATGATTCTGCCAGAACTATGACAGTTGATACCAATAAATATTGGAAGCCTGTGTATTTGTAACTTCAGAAGTCTCTTAAACCAAACTTAGTAGACATTAACTGCAACTGTAATTATGTAACACTTTTTTTTTTCCTCACCTACAGAACTTATCCATTTGAAGTAAAAATAGCAAAATAAATCTGGAATTGTTTTCATTTTTTTTCACTCATTGCTTGTCTGTCAGCTTCTATTGTGATAAATTAACATTTTTTAAGGAAATGGACTTCAAATTATTTCTAGTTTCTGTGTGAAAATCATTATTTGTGCATGAAAACTAATGTATCAAAAAAAAAAGAGATTCTAGAAGAGACCATTTAAGCAAAAAATGATTCATGCAGGCTGTCATTTGAACATAATGTTCAAATCATTGCAGTTAAAAAAATAAAAAGTGGACTTTTGATAAAATACAATTAAAATGAGCTGTATTTGAAGTATTGTCATCCATCCATGTTTGGTTTTGTATTGAATTTGCCATAGAAAGGGTTGGTAATGGTAAGACTGGGGTTCTGTCAATTCAATTGAAATTTGCCACCTGGACAGAAAAAAAATAATATCAGTTTTCTAAAAAATATGCAATTTTAATTGCACTGGTAGGTTGCTCTTCCTTCAAAACATGAATTGCAGAAAGCAGCATCAAAATTCACAACTATTCAACTTGATCCTCAGACTGATCACAGCATAGAATAGGTTTTACCTGTTCTACGTATACATTTTGCAAGACTCCTAGCAAACTGAAATGTTGTAAACCTCAGTTTACACTTATGAACTCTGTAGACCCTCAGAAGATCACTATAAATCATCTTAATGAACATTTTAAGCAAGCAGGTACTTGATGATTTTCGAAGGTAACTGGTCTATCCTTGTTTTAAAGTCAGACAGATGAAACAAAATGGATGAAAGATCTTATCTTTAAGAGTGTTTTTCAATGCTGTTATTCTGATCACCAACAAGTTAAGGCACCAAATCCATTTGTCACTTGATTGCTAATGACGTATCTCTAGTAACTGTAATTACTAGTGATCACAATTCAGTAATTTCTGAGTTCCCTATTAGTGAATTGTGATCCTTAATCATAGATTGGTTATGTTCTGCAACAACTTTTAAAGAATTTTTTTGTTTACAGTGTCCAAATATGATAGGAGCTGTTTTGTGCCTGGGCCAATGCAGTTTATGTCTGATGATTTTGGTAAAATTAGATGTGACTGTGACAGAGGTATGAAACACTTTAATACTCTACAATGAGTAAGACTCCAGGTTTTCTAAGGTGTGGATTCTGGACACTGAGATGACAGATTTCAGAGAAGATAAAATAGCAGGGGGAGATAGAAATAGATTTCCAGCATGAGGTGAATGTTGCTATGGCTTCAGGCACTCACAGCATGCAAAATGTACAAATACACCATCTGTTCTATTGATCTATTGGGGAATAGGATATGATTAGCTTTAATATCTCTTCAGCTACCACTCTTCTCACATTTCTAGACTGCAAGTTCACATTACAAATAGAAAAAATTTTGCTGTGGATGATCTTCTACTGTGTGCAAGCATGAAATATATACAAGTTCCAACGGAAGTGTACCTCTGGCTCATCAGAGACCGAGGGCTGAGGAATTCTTAGGCTTTTTATTTTCCTATTTTTTATTTATTTTTTTTTACCTAAGCTTCTCCAGTGAATGGTCTGCTTCAGGTGGCTGATTTTCTGAGAGCCAAGTAAGTCACATTGTTAATTATGAATTACTGGGGGTTTTTTAAACAATAAAAGACGTTATGATTTCACTGTGGTAATTTAGTAGAAACTCTGACAGTATGTGAAAGAGTGCAAGTTCTCTTTTTCCTGATTACTAATTACAGCTCCAGGACAACTTGTTCTTAAAATTACTAAGGACTGGATCAAATAGGAAATCAAATTACAGCACTCTAGGTAAGCAACAAGTTCTGAAAACCTGATCAATTGTGCAGCAATACATCTTTCACCTATGTGTAATAGAGCTATAGGCTGAGAATAACATGTTGCCCTTTAACCTTATGAATTAAGAAGCTGTCTTCTGTCATTTGGATGAATATTTTTCCTCTCTGTTCCTAGAGAAGAATGAATCTGAAAAATTTCATGACTGTCCTTTAAGCTCCAGCAAAACACAATGACTTTGCAAGAAAGCTTCATCAACCTGGGACTGTACTGCTTATGGAGAGATTATCACACATCACAGAGGATGCCAACAAATAGATTTAAGGGCTGAGAAACAATTAGAAGGGCTAGACAAACTGAGTGAGACAAAAAGTAAGCAGATGTCAGAGAGAAATCCTTTATACCATTCAGAAAAATCAGACATGCCAGTAAAGAAAAGGAAATTCTTGTGCCAAGCTCATGAACCTCACTGGCAGTCTGTATATGTGGGCACAGTACCTACAATAAGCCGAAAACAGGCAGACACATGCTGAGTAGCTAGCTGTATGGAACAGATAACAAAAATGATGCCACTGTGCATTAGGAATCAGGCTGTAGGAGACAAGTCTCACATGCATGAGCTGAATGCTGATGACAAGAATACATTACTGCATCTCCCAGTAAACACAATGAGCCTCTGCATGAAACTACTGACATTATCACAGAATCACAGAATGGTTGAGATCAGAAGGAACTTCCTGTGAGCTTGTTTTTGACTCTCCTTCCTGTCCTAAGGATCTTGAACTCCACCATCTCATTGTCACTGCAGCAAAGGCTGCTTTGGTATTCACATCCCAAATGAGTCCATCCTTCTTGGTGATTATGAGGTCCAGAAGACCACCTCTCTTCTTGGGCTCCACTGTCACTTGGAGGGGGGTTATCCTCAGTGCACTGTGGGAACTTCCTAGATTGTTTGTGTCTTTCTGTGTTGTCCCTCCAGAAGATACTGGGGTTGTTCAAGTCTCTCATGAGGACCAGAGCCTGCAAACATGAGGCTGTTTACGTTTGTAAAGGGCCACATCCATTTGTTTTTCCTGGTCAGATGGCTTATAGCAGACACCCACTATAATACAACCTTTCCCTGTCCTCTCTTTAATCCTAACCCATAAACTCTCAATTGGCTCCTCATCCATCCCAAGGTAGAGCTCCATGCACACCAAATGCTCTCTCACATAAAGTGCAATTCTCCTGCTTTGTCTTCTCATCCTGTCCCTCCTAAAGAGCCTGTAACCCTCCATTGCAATGCTTCAGTCACTATACTCAATAGATTTCACGACTGAGACAGATGTCACAGACAGCCCTAGCAGCTGCCAGGCATGACTGGTTTGTCTTGCATGCCAACAACTGATAAAACACCACTCAGACTACAACAGAGTTCCACGCCCACTATTGGAATACTGCCTGAGCAGATTCAGTGCAGGAAGATGTCTGTACATAAAGATTTTGTAAACTCAAGAGTCTTCAGTCTGTCATGAGCCAAAACAAAAGAAATGACCAGAAGTTCAGTGCTAGTGAGTTCCACTATGGTTATTTGCATAGAGCAGGGAGAGTACTTTAGAAGACTGATTTACCTAAAACATGGGGAAATGTGAGTCTGTGAAGACAGCTACTCACTCCAGTGCTGTATAACTGGTGGTGGCATTCATCCTGGCAAAATTACAAGTGGGGCTATCTGGAGAATGGCAAGACCTACCAACATCCTAGTACTGAACATATAGGTGTGATAACTGTTTGAGGCCTGTTTGTACCCTGTATGTTCGACAACTCAGTACTTTTCTATATGTGTTTACACAAGAGCACAATATGCATTTGGAAAGAAAGCACATAGCACGAAAGAAAGGGTTTAAAGACTTAGGAGTATTTTTTTCACTTCCAGTTCAGCCATTTTCATTTTAGTGAAACCAACAATTGTCTTGGGTAATATATCATTATTTAGTCTGGAAGCTGTCTTGGTTCAAATAGGAGAATAGCAAGGTGAATCCACTGCATAAGTTACAAGAGAGAAAAAATGGACACTCATGTAGAAAGAGGTTCTAAAAGATTGCTTATGTATGTCAACATTTTCAAGATTCCATTAACAGACAGAGACTGCTTGACAGATTTTCTTGTAAAAGTATCTCTCTTCTCTCATTGTACTAGACTAGAATCAAAAGATTTCTATGACAGGATACTCTTTAAATTTTCCATGTTCCTAGAGAACCCATCAAGATACCTACTGCTCAAAAGAGGTGACCAATAGCTAAGGAGAAGGCACTGTATGCAGAACTGGTCATCAACTGAGTAAGAATTCAGTTAAATTTCTTCAGCTCAGCAGACTACCTAAATAAATCTGCAGCTTGCCACTTTCTGCCAGAAGAGATACCCTTTCAGGATTACCCAATTACAGGTGTGAACAAGAGAAGACACTTAGACTTCTGTTAAGCCTTATGATCCTACAGGATGCAGTCCTCCAGTGCCTGCAGTATGGGTATCCTCAGATCACTACACACACTCATCTGGTAGCCATATTTTCATCAGACTCTGAGAGTATGTCAGGCAGACTGTTTTTCCTGATGTTTGAACCTGCTGGTCCTAAACCACTTGACATGAAATTATGAACCAGGAATGGATACCTGGTGAAACATTATTAGGGACCAGACCTTTAAGCTGTTTCATTTTCTTTAAAGCTGGAATTTCTCTTCTCAAAAGAAGAAAACATATTATGTAAGGGTACATGGAAGGAGAGTGTTTGCTCCTTGATGTGTACCTTGTCAATGACTTTTTCGGTGCAAGGAGGGATAATAAAAAGAGGAGGCAAGAACAAAAACATACAGACACAAACCTGAAGAACAAACCATAGTTTGGACAGTGATGAGAGCAAACCCAGTCAGCCACATTAATTGGTAAGAATATGTAAAACGTGAGAATTTTCAATTTTCAATGCAATAATCTGAGTAAGCGCCTTGTCAAAATGAGATCATAAAAAAAGAAAAAAAAAAAAAAA
>NDXB01011002.1:25658-42107 GCA_002631895.1 Agapornis roseicollis | reverse complement strand
AAACAAAAAAAAAAAATAAAAAAAAAAAAAAAAAAAAAAAAAAGAGGAGAAAGCATACAGAGACATGAAACCTTACAATTAGCATTAACAAAAACAATAGCTAAAAATAAGTCTGGTCAGGTGCACTAATCGATGAGCCATCAAGAAACTGCAGGCAAACTGAGAATTTGCTACTGAAAAGTATGTAAGTTCAGAATGTTGGAAGGGTGTCAGAGGATGAGAGGAAGCAGGTAGGAAAAAAAGCAGGGTATAAACAGAAAAGGGTTCAAGAGGGTTGGGTGTAAAACAGGGTTGATTCATACTGCTGTCTGGCTGAGCCCTAGGACTGATCACTACTGACTGTCCTATCTTCTTATATCTTCTCATTCAAATTTTTCTTAACTATTTCTCCAGGTAGTCTTCCCCTCCATCGAGTAGGAACATGTAGACTAAGTGTCCTTGAGGCTTCAGTGTGTGGGTGAAATTTGGTGCCAACTACTGTAGTTAGATTGGGGCTGTAGGTACCCCTGGCCCAGTATTAGCTGCTGAAATTACTGGGAGCCTATAATCTCCAGCTACTGGGGTGGAAATGGTGTGTGTGCCCTGAAAACCAGCTACTGGGGTGACTGGCACGAGGGGGGAGGTCAGGACTGGTGGCTGAAGCATTACTGTTGATAACAGCCTGTGTGCCTGGTGCTGGTTGTTGGAAAGTTTCCCACTGTATCTTCCACAAACCTGGTATATGTGGAGGAGGGGTGTGTATGTTCACTGGCAAAGCTCAAACTGGACTAGCTGATGAGCTGGCCAGGTTCAGGCCACAGTATTGGGCAGGTGGAGGGTCAGTGCTGATAAGCCCAAGCATGCCTGCTAGTGCCTGGGGGACAGGTGTCTGAGTGTCACAAGTTTGCTAGAAAGCTGATCTGGACCATTGAGTAGGGTATCCATGGAGTGGATAAGAGGGATGAGGAGCCACACCAACAGTTGGAGGGATCCTCAGATGCACTTGTACTTGTGAAGTGAGAGAGTGCCATGGATGTGTTGCACTATGACCTTTTGCTTCTTCTAGGCCAACAGGAGGAGGGGACTTGCCTCTATGTGCTTGTGTTTTGTGTGAGTCCTGTCCCTGGGTGCTGTTGAAGGCAGCACCTTGTCTGTAGCAGCCTATTTGACCAGCTGTGCCAGTGTTCTGCATATGCCTGTGCACTTGTCCATGTCCACGTCTATGTCTGTATCCCACGTGTGTCTCCCTGGGATACATGCTCAGCTTTACTAGTTGAATCACCAAACAGGACAGTGGCAGCCACCTCCCTTAAGCTGGGCAGAGATCTGGGTCCTGGAGAGCATCTAGCTGAGATCTAGCAGGAGAGGTCCTGAAGTGGGGCTGCTGGAAGCAGCAGCCACCTCTGACATCCTTTTACTGATAACAGCACTATTTTCCATCCTAGGTAAAGCAAAACCATTTCTTCTGTAGTCATTCCCAAAGAATCAATAACAGACAAGTATAAGAAAGATTCTTACAGCATAGTATTTCCTCTGGTACACTTTCTGTTTCAAGATTTTAACCTTATCCTAGTAGCTTCCAACATCCTTTCGGCATTTCTGACTATATCTAAACATCAAGGTAACAGTTTTAGAGCATGCTTAATTTTAAGCCTTCTTTCTAAAATAGTGTTAGATAGCTTAAATCCTTCCTTAATCCTGTTTGTTTTGTTTTGTTTTGTTGTTTTGTTTTAATAAAATATACCTCCAGGAATTTCTGATGCACCGTAAGAGAAAATCTTGACCAGCATTTTTATGAAGGGGTATTCAGTTCCTAAGAATCCTTTTTGTGTCAAGGGAAATGTCTTTGCTGAGACTGAAATTATTCTCTCCTTTCATTGGGGCCCAAAGCTTCTCTCTCTGCAGCAGAAACTGCATAAACCATTGCAAATACTAAATCAGAACTAGATAAAATAATTGGTTCTGAGCTGCAAAGTCACTTTCCTTTGCTTATTCTGGGTGAAGAACAGCCTGCTATTCATAGACCAAAACAAGGCATAAAATACCTAGTAGGAACTATCTTAAAATAGCATTTGCTGGAGCACAGAATTGCAGCAGAGGGGAAAACTTTAAAGTATTATTGATGTAAATGAGTACTAGTGGGTAACAGCAGCGATGGGCAACAGCTTCTCTCTCCAAATTCTTGCTGCTAATGCTTGTTCCCTTTGAGCTTGTACTTTTCAAATAGCTCTTTCAATCCACTGATCAAAATCCACTCTCTTAAACCATCTTCTCATTTCAACTCTACCTAATGGTATCTACTGCTTGTCTTCTTCTTCCTTTCAGGTGTACGGTATATTGATGAAATGTATGGTATAATGATGAAAATGGTTAAAAATATGTGAGACATGCAAGTACTCTCATTACCTGTTCAACCTCTTCCTCCTCAAAAAACACATCCCGAAGGATCTTTCTTTCAAGATGTAAATGGCCGCAAAGACATACCTTTAGCTGATGAAATTCCTATTTTAATCTAAATATTTTATCCACAGGCCACCTGATTTAGAAATGGAATCATCCTTCCTGTCTCTCAAAATGTATCTGAAATATTGTAGCTGCTTCCTCACCCATGCACAAATTGCTGAAGCTCTGAAGCCTTTGTCAGTGAGCAATGACAGACACGTTGGGCTGCGCAGAACTTCAGCTGTGCAGAGATTTACCACTGTTTTCAGTTACCACCTACCACTTAACAATCTGGTGTAAAAGTTCCAGCTTACTTACTGATGCCAATAAACAAAAAGTCATTTACTGTCCTGCTAAAGGGATATATGGTTGCATAAGCATGATGCTTCTGGGTGCTACTGTTGGGGAAGTACCCAGTGTAAGGTTAATTTTCTCTTCCCTTTTTATGAATCTGACAAGAACACAGCAGTATGAAAAATGTTTTAATGAGGCAGTGCTTCAGTCTTGTATTGTAACATGAAATGGAAAATCTTAGTTTATTATATACTGCTGAAAATACTTATTTTACTGATAAGCATCATATAAACCAAGATGTACTAAATTAAAGACCAGAAGCTGTGAATTGCTTACAAACTATTTCAGTCTAGTGATATGAGCTGAAGAGGGAAGCTAGAGAAAGATTTTGAAAGTCTATCTGAAAAGCATCCCATTTATACCCATGACCAAATAACGCAGGCAGAGAGAGGAAATATTAAAGGCATAGTACAGGTGCTGAATCCTGAATCTCATGACCACCTCTTGCATAATGGTGTAGCTTGAAAAGAGGGTCAATACAGAAAGAGAAAAATAACACAAAATCTGAGAGGATGGGGAAAAATTAAAAAGAAAGAGAAAGAGAAAGGAAAAGGAAAAGGAAAAGGAAAAGGAAAAGGAAGAAAAAGAAAAAAAGAAAAAGAAAAAGAAAAAGAAAAAGAAAAAGAAAAAGAAAAAGATAAAGAAAAAGAAAAAGAAAAAGATAAAGAAAAAGAAAAAGAAAAAGATAAAGAAAAAGAAAAAGAAAAAGATAAAGAAAAAGAAAAAGAAAAAGATAAAGAAAAAGAAAAAGAAAAAGAAAAAGAAAAAGAAAAAGAAAAAGAAAAAGAGAAAAAGAAGGAAATTACTGATGACAGATGCTGGTTTCCTTTTTGTAGAGAATGATTACTTTTAAAACAAGAAAGCGCCATTCCTACATTGACAGCTTCCAAATTTCCCACTCAGTTTCTGATTTAACTCCTTCAATTCTTCTACTTCTCTTTTGACTTTTTGATATACAGCTGTAACTGGATGCAGAGTTGCATCAGGGCTTCTCAGAATCTTCTCCTTTCAGCACATTTCTACTTGATAACACAAAATTCTGCCAACTCAATGGTGGATGACCTGTGCTCATCTTTCTCTGATCTCTGATCAGCTGTGTCAAGGCTGCTAATGAATATTATTTTTATTTACGTTGCATACTTTAAAGTATATTTGGACTTTTGGTATCTTACACAAATAACATCACCATAGACTATATAGTTCTTTTCCTCTGCTTCTGAAGTTCACCCAAAATTCTTTTATTGAGTGATGTGTATTCATAGTTCTTTCACCTAGCTTATTTTGTTTCATTCCTCCTGTTGCTTCTTATTATGCACATCAAACTGAACTTTTCATCTTGAGGCAAAAAGGCTTTTATACTGCATTTTACATTTTCATTTGACCTGACTTGAAGTAACTTTTCAAGAGCCTTCAAATCTTTCTCCCACTCACATCTCAACACCTCTCTTCAAAAGACTTCCTCACAGTAGGAAGGTCCTCCTTAGTGCTGTAAGACGCTTCACTTGCTCCTTCTAATTTTTCTCCATAAGCATTCTTCCATTCTTCTTTTATCTTTTTAACTAAATGCCTAAAGAAAATCAACCTTAACTCTCCACTCTGCTTACGCAGCTGTGGCTCCTTTACTGCCACAATACCTGAGCATCTTCTGGCAGCTCCTGATCATTAAAAAGAGGATTAAACTGTAGCATGCTAATGCAAAAAAATTAAGGGACAATACTAAGAGTTCGTATTTTTGCCATGTCCCACATCTTTGTCCCCCCCAACATTTTGAACTGACAAGGTTCTACTTTATTTGTTTTTTGTAGCTTACCAGCACTAGAATAAATTAATTAATGTTTAGAATAAATCAATTAAGTCCCTGACTTAGAATTCTCAATAATTTTTATGTAAGAATACTGAAGAGAAAATCAGGCTGTAAAAATATCAGTTAAAACATTAAAGAGTTGTTATTGAACCCTAAGTTATGTACACAAAACTTAAACAAAGTATTTATTGGAGCTTTAAGAAGCAAAGTTTTAAGCTGTGTCACAACTTTTTCGAAAGCCTACTGCACACAGGAGCAAAAGAACAGGTTTTATTACATTAGACATGCCACATCTAACTCAAGGAGATGGGACACTGTTTTCTGTCACAAAGAGATAACCTTCAGTAGTCTGTAACTTATTCATTGAAATGTCTGTGTTCTCAAAAGCCTAACATTATTGCCAATCTTTTTCCTTTAAAAATACGTCACCTTCTCCGAGTCCTTTACATCTCTTAAATTTTAGATATTGTTATATAAAATGCAGTTCAGCACCTCAACTTTATGTTTTTTCTGAGATTATTCAGTGATATGCTGATGACAATCATCAGATTCTTGAGAATAATTTGGTTTTGTTTGGTTTCATTTGCACTGCAGATGGCAAATGTGTTTCTTCAGCTTTAAAAAGGTTTTTTTCTTTTCTTTTTTCCNTGTTAAATTTGTTGGTTAAGAACCCCTTTCCAGGGCTAATTGACATGCCCCCCTCCTACACAGTGATGAAAGAATATAGAAATAACAAGTGAAGTCTAAGAGTTCCTGTGCTAATCCTGCTGGATGACTAGATGCACAAAAATAAAGCACTGCAGGAAATAATGTGAAATTATTTGTTTTTTTTTTTTTTTTCCCCCTTTTTTTTTTTTTTTTTTTTTTTTTTTTTTTTTTGTGAGGGTGGTAAGGGGTAGTTTGTCCCACAGTAAGAGCAGTGTGCACTCAAAAAACAAATCTTGGCCTGGAAAGGGGGAGTGGCTGGTAGAGTAAAGACGAGGCAGCAAATACTAGACTTTCATGATTCAAATTTAAAAGTACTATGGCAACTTACTGCTACTCTATTAATGGTTAGCTTTAACAGCCTTGAGGGTGATACTGATTCTTTTCTACTGAAAAGTGTCAGAAAAAGGAAGCTGACAATATGAGATGAAAGAAAGTATAGCAAGGCAAAAAATATAGGAATTGTACAGCAGCTATAAAAATAATAATAAATAAATAAAAAGTAAATGAGGCATCAAAAAGCTGATTCCAAACACACACACAGAAAATCTGTTAGTGCTTCATAGCTGTCATATTTCTGCTTTGCAAGTTACTCTTTTTTGGTAAGCTTCTGGAGGAAGAGAGAAGAGATGAGGGGGCTTTCTACTGCACTAAACTTGGGATGAGAAAAGATAGTTGCTTGACTAGCTACACAGACAAGACAGAGAGCTATAATATTCACAAATTTTATGCATAACTATCTAGGCAACTTGAAGATTTTATCATCATGCATATCAAGAGTTCCATTACTCAGCTTTTTTTTTTTTCACTCAGATTTAGAGGAGAAATTGGATTTCAGTAATTAATGTTACAAGGAGAACTCACAGCTTATACAGAAGATAAAACCTGGACTGTGTGAACGAGGGAATTTTCATTGTAAGCACATGAAATATATCTAATATTAATAATAGGGCATCATCAGAGTTAATATCAGAAGACAAGACTGATGTCACAGAGATAGTGTGATCATGATATTATGACTCTGCAGTGAGATAGCAGTCTCTTCACATATCATCTTCATAGATTTTTCTAGTTTTGTCCACAAAAAATAGTAATTCTTTGTAAAAAAAATCAATTCTTTTTATTTTTTATAGTTTTTTATGTTTTAATTAATTTTCTTTTCATTTAAAAAAAAAACAAACCTTTTTTTCTTTAAAGTTGTATCAGATCTCCTGTCTTAGCTCCTTGTATGTAAAATGTTTGTACTACATGCAAAAATAATGCATAAATTCATAAATACTTCTGATGTATTCTAAATTTTTAGATCTAAGTTTTCAGATCCTCTCAGTAACAATGGTGGTTTATTGTCTGATATAATAGTTGATTGCTCTAATGACACACAGAGTAACAAGAAAAAGATGAAAGTGGCACAGGCTCTCTACTTCCCAATTAACAATTATAGCCATTTGTTTAAATTATGCCAAAAATAACTAGAGGTTAATAATAGGGTGAATTTGTAATTGGAATTCTTTCTTGCCTTTTGGCACAGACAATATTAACTGTTATACTTTAATTTGCTACATCAAATTAAATTCTTTGTCTTCAGTCCAGAATGGTCTTTATATTTGTTTAATGACATTTGCTGCTTCTATCCACAGAGATATTTGGCTTACATTAAGAGAAGCTATTATATAATTCACCCTGTTCCCCTTTAGTAACTATTTCAGTGCCTGTCATCACGAACATTCTGTTCTCAACCAGCAAGTAGGTAAAATAAACCATGAGTCAGATTCCCTTCTTGCTTACCATGATGCAAATCAGGAATATATTTGTTGAAATCAGCGAAATTATATTTCTGTAAAAAGAAGCGGTCTAAAAGAGGAGAATCAGTTTCACATTTTTCTATTAGTATCAATGTAATTTTTCCACACAGGACTAATTATGTTTTAGAAGCAGAGCTCATCAATGGCTCCAATGGTATGACTTTTCAAAGGTATGTCTTAAATATATCTGTTGAAGGTGAAAACGATGCCTTAGTCATCATATGTGTGCACAGTGTGTGGTATGACAGAACCATGTTCTCACCTGGAACATCTAATGGTATGTTAAGAGGCTTACCAATAATAGGCTCAATCTAGTCTATGAAGAGTAAATGAAAACTTTGCAACATCCTAGGAGAGCTTTGCCCTTATAGAAGTCTCTAAACATCTTGTCAATAGGCACCTAGAGAAGTTCCCAAATAGTCAGAAATGCTTTAAAAACTTTGCAAAAAATCAAACTTTTTTTTTTTGTGATCCTAATTTCATGGAACAAAATTAGCTGCAGCTAATTTTAATATGCATTTTCACAGTTCCATTAGGGATATTAAGCAATTGGAACGCTTCCATGTTTTAACTAAGATACAGTTTATGCCAATGTTATTTTACAGGTCAGATAAGGGAAGAAGAGAGTTTGGAAAGCAGTGCATTATACTGCCTTGCCTTGAAGCAATTGGATTTGATTAATTGTCTCAGCACTACTGATGCAAACAAATGCCTGTTAGTAGCTCAGTAACCTAAATGACAGTGGCATGAGAAGAATTTTGTCAGTCTATAGACACATGCCAGACCTAATGACATCAGGAAAAAAGGTTCTATTCAAGTTTTATGATTCAGCTAGATCTGATGTCAAATCATTAACACTCAGGGCTACATATCTCTTGTCATATAAGACAAATTGTGGAGATGCTTGTTTGCTCAAGATTTACCGTGTGGTTACTGCAATGCATTTATTCTGTTAAAAAAGGATGGCCAAGGAATGCAAACATCTGTTTGACTTTCCCTGGTTGAATTCAAAGAAAGAGCTGGTAGTAGGATGGAAAGCAATCCCTTCCTTCTCACCAACTGAACAGAAACAGAAACCACAGCTCTGGAGAAGGATAGCACTCAGAGGTCTTGTGGAAGCATATGGGATTTTTGCAGCAGGAATCCAAGCTAGTTGTCAAGCCTAAGGTATAAGAGAAGAGAAAGCTTCCTAGGGACCCAGAAGGGACCGGGTAGGTGTCAACCAGAAAAACATCAAAAGATGCCAAAAAGCATGGCAGAAGGAGAGGGAAGGACAAGCCCTCCAAGGCCAGATTAGACAGGGAACATGTGCTTTCTTTTGAAGTCTCCTGTTCAGGTTGTTTCAAGGCAGTACATAATGGTTTGCTCTCTTTCAAAGTTATTCTATCTTGATTTAGTATTAAATCATACGAATAAAGCAGAGATTTAGAAACAGAGCGTTTTCTCTGATGTATTCACTTCAAAAAAGGGGGCGGGAGGAGGCAAGGAAGATCAGCTCCACCTTGAGCATCATAGGGTCTCACTTAGAGTATAGATCAGCAAGGATTTCACAAGGAAATAAATCTGTCAACCTAACAATTGGTCAAAGCATGGAAGAGATGTCTTCACATCTTTGTATCACTATAGATACCTTTTGTATCTAAGGAGAAATCGCAGAGTTTCTTTGTGCTTTGGGTTTACACTTCTAAAAGAACAAGTAGCAGTTTCTCCCTTACAGAAGTTTGCCTTTGTAAGAGTTTGTGGATATTGCAGCAGTGGTGAACACATTTATACCATAAAATGGGCAGGGGAAGAGAGATGTAGCTGAAGCTGAAGAGAATGGGTAGGCTCTAGAAAGACGAAAAGGAAAATTTACACTGAGTACATAGACTTTTGAAAGTTATCTTGTCTGTTAAATGATCATTAAGTATTGGCAAATAAAGCTTCAGGTTCAAAATCTATGAAAGTGCAACTTTTCTTAGGGAACAGGTTCATTTTAAAAATCACTGAGAGAAGCTATTTTAACCAGAAATGGTGTGAACAACACAAATGTGACTATTCTCCTGAGTGCTATCACATCCCACTCGTTAGTACAGACTCTGCCAAAATAAGATGTGTTTTAATGGACTGAAAAATAGTAAGTCCACATTAAGTTTTCTGTGAGAAACTAAGTCCCTGGCTGGCCCTTGGGAACTTCTTTGTTCCAAGCACTTATCTGACAATATTCTCCTCACTGTTCATTGCCTTTCATGTACAGGAAACTCTTATTATTATTCAGTACTTGTATTATTGCAGAGCCAAAATTTGTAGTCATAGCCAAGGACCTCATAAAACTGAGCATTACACAAGCATTACCAAAAGAATTATCTCTTTCCAAAAGAGTTTCCATTCTAAATGTAAAACATCAAACTAGAAACAAGGGATATGCCAAAATACTGAGTTTGCAGAGAATTTTAGTTCACTGTGAGAGGAACTTCTACTTAGAAGCTGCAGGCAATAGGAAAGCAAATGATGAACAGTAATAAAAAAAGGGAGAGGAAGAAGACAGTATTAATGTCCTCTAGATATTGTTCAATTTTTTCCAGCTATGCCCTTTTGGGAGTCATTAACAAAGATAATTTTAATGTGTATAATTAGGATACAAGGTGGATATTACAGTTGTTTGAAAGTCTTTTGTGTGCTTAAAATGGACCTTTTACTATGTTTATTAAAGATGTTACAAAAAAAAAAAATCTGCCAGGTATTCTAAACCTGAAGACTAGTTTTAGAAAGTCACAGAGACTCACTCACATCAACATTAAACAAAGAATCTAACTATTCTATGAATCTATGAATCAGCACTCCATAAACATGGAACCACGGAGAGGTCAGCACCACAGAAAGATGTGAAACAGAGACTGGTGGAGTATGCAGCCAGCCGGGTCTAACTGGTTCTCTGAGAGAACAGGAGGTACTAATGAATATCTGCACAGGGGCTGAGGGAAATGCCAAGAGGAAGGAAGGAAATACACACATGGTCTTTTCCTTTGAGTATTTCTGTCTTTGAATGTTACTTATTTTTCAATAAAAGAAAATATGTGTCACTGCATGTCATCAATATATATAATCTCCAAAAGGAAAATCATGTAGGTAGGTAGTTCTTACAGGTAATGACATTAATCACCTGGATTCTGAGTGGGATCACAGCTGATCATTCAACATTCCTCTCAGCCTTTGATTGAAGGGGAACAGGATGACTCGAAGGGGATTTTAAGGGAACAGATGATCTTAGGTTCTGTTTAGTAAAATGTGTCTCAAAGAAATGCTGATGAAAGACTGCACAGCAATTCTCACATGAAGCTGTGACATATTAGCAGTAAAATTTCATTTACTGACAGTCTCTCATGAGACAGATGTCTGAGATTCAGAACTGGCACTATAGAGAATATCTGCCTACTGAGGCAAACAAAGATATCACAGGATGTCTGAAGTAGAAAGCGTATAATCACCAGCATCCAACTTAGGAAGCTGGACCTATTACAGTCTGCTTTCTGTAAGCCAAGTATTAATTACCTGCATCAAATATTCTCATCACTGTTCATCACCACTGCTTAAAGCAACTCATAAACTTTGTTTTCTTAAACTGTCTAAACTGTATTTCTCCAAGTACACTGTGTTACACATTCACAAAGTAATAAAAATAAACTTTAAAAGGGCGATTACTTAGCATAAATTGATAACAGAGTCACTAGAAAATTTTGGTACAGTTCCATACTGTGATGGTGATATCATATGTTTCTTAGACTTCTCTTCCATGGATCTTTGGCACACAATACAATTTAAACTGCCTTTCTGTAAAGCTAGGAGGATAACTGAACCTAAACTTAAAAAATAAAATCCAAGCTTGCTGTTCCCAGATGGGTCCATATGGTCTTGAATGAAACACTGGTTACTCTGGTCATTGACAAAACTTTTAATAACTACATTTTCCATTTGAAAACCAGGAAGAAATGTTAACAATCTTTGGAAATAACATTTGTAATAAAAATTGTAAAGATACTAAACGCCTATTGCAAAGTACCTCAACACCATGCAAAGAATAGATAGGGAGGACAGCACTGTCACCCCACAGAAGACAGTCTTCACAGGGGCAACATGTTTTAAATAAATCCTGCAAATTTTCAAAGGTAAATAGGTTTTGATCTAATAAAGTTGAGCACTGCTCCAGAAAACATAATCTTAGAATTACACCTATACATCTGTGGAACAAAACAGTACCAAGGGATTCATGCAGCATATCAGAAAGATCTAAGAAGACTGAATGCTATGCACACACAAAAAAATAATTGTCTTGAGGAGAAGAACTTGAGGGTTTCGGTCAATGAGAAATTCAACATGAGCCAGCTACATGCACTTGCAGCCCAGAAAGCCAACCATACCCTAGGCTGCATCAAAAGGAGCATGATCAGCAGGTTGAAGGTGGTGATCCTACCCCTCTGCTCTGGTGAGACCCCACCTGAAGTACTGTGTGCAGTTCTGGCCCCCCAAACACATGAGAGGTGTGGACCTGCTTGAGTGAGTCAAGAAGGGCTGTGAAGATGCTCAAAGGGCTCTTCTCCTGTCAAGACAGGCTGAGAGAGTTGGGCTTGTTCAGCCTGAAGGACGGAAGGCTCCAGGAGAGGCCTTATAAGAGTCTTCCAGTACTTTAAAGGGGCCTGAAAGAAATATGGAGAGGGAATTTTTAGAAAGGCATGTGGTGATAGGACAAGGAGGAATGGTTTCAAATTGAAAGTGGGGTAGATTTAGACTAGACATTAGGAAGAAGTTCTTCACTGTGAAAGTAGTGAGACACTGGAACAGATGGCTCAGAAAAGCTGTGGATGCCCTATCTCTGGAAGTGATCAAGAACAGGCCTGATGGGACTTCAAACAACCTGGTCTAGTGGAGGATGTCTCTTCCTGAGGCAGGGGGGTTGGAACTAGATGATCTTTAAGGTCCCTTCTACTCAAACCATTCAATGGTTCTGTGATTCTAAAGTAGACATAGCCAGAGACTGCCTTCTTTAAAAAGGCCATAACCCAGAAGTGGTTTAAAAAGCTATTTTGCCTTATGTTGAATTGGAATTTATTTCTTTATCTTCCAAAACTAACCTTATTTGACATAGAGCAGCATTCAAAGATTTAACTCTGTAAAGCAGAATTGTTGGCACTGTTACTTTCCAGGCAGAGAAATTACAGATTTTGGGTTGGGAGAATTCTTGGATGTATGGGATCTGTAGAAGTCTTCTAAGGGTAATGTGACTGTATGGGAACAAAAATTATATGTATTTGCATTGATCATCATGAGTGTCTGGGTTTATGAATAGAGACAAGGCTCTGGAAATGAGATGAGCACTTGGTATTTCTGAATTTGGTGAAAGAGCTTACTATGAGGAAACTAACATGTCAGAGAGAGATCAGGCTCATAAGGATTGCTCAAATAATTCTTATGTGGAGAATTTCAAGGACTAAATACAACGAAAGCTATTTTCCGTTCCCCAACTCTTCCTTGTCTCTGTACTCGGATTCTAACCCCATGGCTGGGGTAAATTCCAAGTTGTAGCTGGCTTGAACTGTGTGAGACAAAGAAAGACTGAAAAAACTGCCTCCCCAGTGATTCTAGTGTTTATGTAGATCATTTCACAAGGTGCATGTTTGTGTGACAGCTTGACATTGCTTTATCCCTACTGGCTCTGGTGAAGAGCCAAACTAAGTTAGAATCATAGAATAGTCCTAACTATTCTATTGGAAGGGACCTTAAGATCATCTAGTTCCAACCCCTTGTCATGTGCAGGGACACCTCACACTAAACCATGTCACCCAAGACTCTGTCCAACCTGGCCTTGAACACTGCCAGGGATGGAGCATTCACAGGTTCCTTGGGTAACTTTTAAGAAGTTTCTTCTTTCTTTCTATAGAACAGGCACTATGAACTATTCTGGGTCCACCACAAATGGTAAGTAGCAACTAAGAATGTGATATATATTGAAACTCTCTTAAGAAATCCGTTACTAAATATTTTTGTTATCTCTCCATTTATCTGTTTTAACACATATATGTCAGGAAATGTGTGAATTTTCAGTCATTTTTCTTAAGACAGTACAGATAAACACAATAGTACTACTGGAAGTAATGTTTGAATCAGTCTATTTCTGTATCAGTTGTACCTTTCGGTGTGCTAATCAAGTTACCATAGTTTCTATGTTGTGATTACACAGTACCTTCTCCTATAGAGTTCTCCACTCCATACACAAAAGCATGTTGACAGTGCAAAGTGATTAGCCAAATAGTGCTCGGATGCATTCCACCACTAAGTCTTTCACTGCACAGCTTCAAAACAATTGAAGAAAGGGCTGCAGTTTCTAACTATGCAGTGTTTGTGAAAGGCTACATACATTTTAAGAAGTACTTACAGCACTTCATCAGCCCTGGCTAACACCGTTTCACTTCTTTCTTTCTTTTTAGGTGTTATTTGTTCATTTTGAAATATTTCCCTATTTTAATAGACCACTTAAATGTTCTTCATAAAAGGGTATTGTGTGCAGACGTTCTGTGAGTCAATGACACCATTGCCTGACCTACAGTACTGTACTACGGCCTTTACGTTTGAATGCACAGAGAAATTTGGTTACCATGGCTATAATTACCATAATTTACACCTATTAATTTTGTCTGTAGCATTCATTTCCATAATTTACAATTTAAAACAAAAACGTCTTCATTCTGTTGGGCAAAAAAAGCCCAATTATTATGAAACCCCTAAATGTCACTTTTTTTTCTTTTTTCAATGAAGCCCTCCAAACTCTATTAAAATTCAAACAAACAACTGTGAAATGGCCAGACAGCAAGAAGATAAAAGCAAATGTGAAGAGACCTTTATCCATGTTGAAAAATAGAATATTATAAACAGGCTTTCCAGTTAAAGTTACGCAAAACAAATTAAGAAATGCCAAAGGCTATAAATTACTAAAAAAATATTACCTAAATTTCTGACAGTTTCATTTAACTAGCTAATTAAATTTGCTTATAGGCATTTCAGTGAGGCAACCTTATACTGCACTATCAGTTGGAAAGGAAGTGTACATGACCTTTCTGGGGAAATGTGTTTGTTGCGATTGATGACTCCTGTTGAACATTTGTGTAGTATCAAATACTGACACTTTATTGAATCAAATGATAATACTAAGCTTTAGTTAAAAGTGGCTTTAAAAGAACCATGTGCCACTGTCATGCCAGATGAAATATCAAAATACACATTGTCAGGGAAAGTAAGTGTTCAGGATTTCAAATTGTCCTGTAGATCTGTATTTTCTAGGACTAGTAAAAAACTTAGCAGATTGTGAGCCTAAACTTCACTAATACAAATCAGTTTCCCTAAGAAATCAATACAGTATCACCCAACTGCAATAGCTATGTACATTATAATCAAATTCTATAACCACAGTTTATTAGTTCTCTAACTGGAAAGCTTAGGATATTTCAAAGAATGCATCTTTTCACAGCAGTAATTTAATCAATATAAGTAGTTTCTAGAAATTCTCTAAATAAAAAGATTTCAAGAGGACATGATTCAGATAAAAAATCCTTTCTTGTATGCATTGCCAAACACATACACACCAGAGCAAACAATAAAATTCATTCTTTCTTCACACATTTGGGAATAAAATAGAGTACCTTCATCATTCCACAAAAATTCAAGACAAATTCCAAGTAAGTTTGCAAGTGTTGCATCAGAGAAACTTTGCCATGAAACAGCCTACAATCTTGTATAATTATAGTACAGATGAATCCTGGACAATAGTCAAAACACTGAAGTTTTTTTCTCTTTTTTCCTTTGGAAACAACATTTTGCCATATAAAATAGAAAGCACCTGACAAAGTTTAATAATGGTTTTCTTTCATTATACTTAACTGTGTTTTTCCTTTCAGAAAAAGCCATTTAAAGAGAAAATGTTGAGAGCTGTGATTATGCGATTATTTTACAAAACAGTAGTTCCTTATAGATGATTGTTGAAAAAGAATTTCTGTGTACACAAGCCAGTTCACAACAAACTGGAAATAAGAAAAGGCTACATCCTTGTATGTGTGATAAACTGTAGCTGGTTAGGTTTTTTTTTTCCCTGTACACCAAAGAAAAAAAGAATTATTAGAACACCTACAACAATCACCTAATTTAACTTCCTGATATTATGATGACCAAAAATGCAGCATCCTCTAAATGCCTTTTAAACACTGACAAGTTCTGACACTGACACTGACACTGACAACCTTGTTCCAAGCTTGGACCACCTTTTCAGTAAAGAAATGCTTCCTGTAGTGAAGTCTAAACCTTCCCTGAGGCAGCTTTGAACTCTTCCCATGCATCCTGTCACTGGATATCAGGGAGGTCAGCACCTTCCTCTCCAATTCCCTTCTTCAGGAAGCTTAAAGAGCAATAATGTTGCCGCTCAGCATCCTTTCCTCAAAACTAGACAAACCCAGTTGAGTATGTCATGGGAATGTATGACCTCTGAGATTGCCAAGGAATTAATCTGCATATAAGGTCATAATTGCTAGACCAGATCTCATAAACTCAAGTTTCAGTTAAGAAATGTTATATATGTCTTATGTAAGAGAGAGCCTGCCAGATGTTGGCCTCATCAGCTGTTGACCCTGGACACCTGAAATAACTTTGAAACAACTTAAGATGCCTCAGTCGAAAGAGACAAGGACTGAAAGAAATCACACCTTCTCTGCTTTTGATGGCAATGTTAACTATAAGAATCTACAGGGGTAGGAAAAATAATTATCCTTAAGACAATTCTGTAAATTAATGTCTTAACAGAATTTTGAAATATCCCAGAACATCTAACTGCATGGGATTGTGATACTGTGATCACTTACTCCATAGTAGGGACATCAAGAAATTATAATCAGTTTTGAGGCAAACTTGGTTACTGGGCTTAAAATGCAGAACATGTTTTTTAGATGCAACAGGTGTTTAGGCCACACCTGCATATGCTGTACTGATACCATCTGTTTGATCAGATTCTGAGTAAATCTTGATGTAATAAGTTTCCTCCTACTTTATGGTAGTTTCAGCTTCCAATCTCAATTTTTACCTTAATATGACAAAAAGAACTATTTTTTGGCTGCTATTTAAAGACTGATACCTTTTTTTTCATGCTTTTTAAAAAAAAATCTGTAAACAGAAATTGATGTATATTTTCTCACTAGAGGTATTACTATACATACATTTATAAGTAGACATATATTAATTTCTACATGTCATACACACACATATGCCATACTTACATATACAGACATTGTATTCCCATGAACACACAAACTGCATATCTGAGAAAATATTGAAGATTTGTTTTATTTT
>NDXB01011001.1:0-14476 GCA_002631895.1 Agapornis roseicollis | reverse complement strand
CCAGCACATTTTACAACATCTGGTGAAAAATGAATTGGATTTAGCCCCTACCGTGGGAGACACCCTTACAGCTATACAGTAGGTGAAAACTGGCAAGGCAGGTGGCATTGATGGAATACCACCCAAAATCCAGAAGCATGTAAGCCAAGAACTTAATGCTAAATTTCACGAGCTAGTTGTGCACTATTGGGAACTGTAGTTCTCTACCAACCTGCACCACAAGAAGATTATCATCATCTCCACATTACCATTGGTGAGTAAGAGCTTAAGGCAGTTCAGCAGTTCAGCTATCTGAAAAGCGTTATTTCCTCAAATGCCACGATCTACAAAGAGATAGACAACAGAATAGCAAAGGCACACAGAGCCTTTGGAAAATTCCATAAAAGAGTCTGATGCAATAAACACCTGAAGAAAAGTACAAATATTAGTGTTTATAGAGCCATTGTACTGTCTACATTTTATGTGTCCAGGAGCCTCACCTCAGAGCACCAAGAGCCACTCAGGGAGCCTCAAGTCCGCCATACGACTTGCCCAGGAGCCAGAACCTCAGCTCACACGAGGAGCTGACTCACCAGGGGCAGAGCCAGGAGGCTCAGCAGCAGCTGTGAGGGCTTAAAAACCTGCCCAGGGAGCACGAGCAATCAGGAGTGCGAAGAATAGAGCAGGCAAAAAGAGCGGATCGAGGCAGTTTGCGTGGGCAGCAAAGCAGGATGGTGAGCACTCACCGTATGAGCAAGGTAAGGTCTGGGAGCTCTGCTCTGGCTGCCCCGGTGGTGGCCAGTGTAGGAGCACAGACAGAGCCGATGAGAGAGGAGGCTGCAGGGCAGAATGGGCAGGGCTGCACTCGGTGCTCACTGGTGGACATCCTGCTGCAGCAGGTAGCTGAGCCGTGGGATGCAGTTAATAGGCTGTGAGATGTCAGAAAAGCTGAGAGGGAGCAGGACTGTTTGCTTCAGGATCAAACTGTGCGGGGGCCCCAAGTTTCCACCTGGAAAAAGGGAGCGAGGAGGCCGCTAAGCCGGGAGGATGGCAATTAGTAACGAATTAAACAAAAAAAAAAAAACAAAAAAAAAAAAAAAGGAGGAAGAGGACAGTTAAAAGCAAGGGGCTTCTGCCTACATCTGTTCTCCACACCCAGAAATACTTTGCGGTCCTGCAGGGGGCTAATGAGGAAATGTGCTTGCATTGGGAACAGCCAGCTGGGACGCTGGTAAAGAAGATCTCTACTGGTGTTGTCAGGAAAAAGCTGCGGGTCCTGGTAGTGGGAGACTCTGCTTTGAAAGGCACAGAGGCACCCATCTGTTGGCCTGATGTGGTCTTGAGGGAGGTGTGTTGCCTACCTGGAGCACGGATCAGGGATGTTGCAGAGAAGCTGACTGCTCTGGTAAGTCCCATGGACTCTTACCTGCTTCTAGTGACCCATGTGGGTTCTAGAGATGTAAATAGTAGTAGCCTGGAGGATATAAAGAAGAACTACAGAGCCCTGGGAGAGGTGGTTAGGGGCTCTGGAGCTCAGATTGTTTTTTCATCCGTTCATCGGGAAGAAAGGAGGACCTCAAAAAATCAAGGTGGATTGCACAGGTTAATAATTGGTTACAAGAGTGGTGTCATGGTCAAGAGTTTGCGTACCTTGAACATGGGACACCAGTTCGTAGGTCAGGATTACTGGGGGCTGGTGGACTTGCTCTGATAAAGAAGGGGAAGAGTGGGCTTGGTAAGAGGCTTGCTAGACTTGTCAAAGATGCCTTAAACTAGATGTGTTGGGGGAGAGGGACATTGTTCCATCCCAACATGCCCAGTCGGTCGCCACCAGCTATAAAAAGTGCTCGGAGCGACGTAGCGACATTCAAGCTGTACTACCAAAGAGCTGGCTTCATTTGGAGCTCAGCTCAGGTGTCTCTATATAAAAATCCATAGCATGGGAAACAAACAAGAGGAATTAGAGATGTGTGCCCATCTGCGTGGGTATGATATCATACNGTGGATAAAGAACTGGCTGGATGGCCGCACGCAAAGAGTTGTGGTCAATGGCTCAGTGTCTGGCTCGAAGCCGGTGATGAGTGGTGTCCCTCAGGGGTCGGTGGTGGGACCAGTCTTGTTCAACATCTTTGTTGCTGACATGGACAGTGGGATTGAGTGCACCCTCAGCAAGTTTGCCAATGACACCAAGCTGTGTGGTTGGGTGGATACGCTGGAGGGAAGGAATGCCATCCAGAAGGACCTTGACATGCTTGTGAGGTGGGCTGATGCCAACCTCATGAAGTTTAACCATGCCATGTGCAAGGTCCTACACCTGGGTTGGAGCAATGCCAGGCACAGCTACAGGTTGGGCAAAGAGGAGATTGAGAGCAGCCCTGTGGAGAAGTACTTGGGAGTGGTGGTTGATGAGAAAATGAACATGAGCCGACAGTGTGCTCTTGCCACCCAGAAAGTCAACTGTATCCTGGTCTGCATCAAAACCAGCATGACCAGCGTGATCCTGCCCTTCTACTCTGCTCTCGTGAGACCTCACTTGGAGTATTGTGTGAAGTTCTGGTGTTGTTAACATAAAAAGGACATGGAAGTGCAGAGGAGTGCCAGGAGGATGATCAGTGTACTGGAGCTTTTCCCTTACAAAGACAGGCTGAGAAATTTGGAGCTGTTCAGCCTGGAGAAGAGAAGGCTGTGTGGAGACCTCCTAGCAGCCTTCCAGTATCTGAAGGGTGCCTCTAGGGCTGCTGGGGAGGGACTCTTCATTAGGGACTGTAGTGACAGGACAAGGGGTGACGGCTTCAAACTTAAACAGGAGAGGTTTAGATTGGATCTAAGGAAGAAATTCTTTCCTGTTAGGGTGGTGAGGCACTGGAATGGGTTGCCCATGGAAGTTGTGAGTGGTTCATTCCTGGCGGTATTCAAGGCCATGTTGGATGAAGCCTTGGTTGGCGTGGGTTTGTGTGACATGTCCCTGTTTACGTCAGGGGATTTGGAACGAGATGATCGTATGGTCCTTTCCAGCCCTAACTTTTTCTATTATTTCTATGATTTCTATGTGGGTCTGACTCATGGGTTATCTACCACCAACATCTGGGACTCCTAGAAATCTTTCATTAGCACTGCCATTCATTGTAATGTTACTGTCCTTGAACAGGGAGGGGTCACCAGTATCAAGGACATATTGCTGAAATCACATCTGTGCTGGGCAGGGCACATCTCTAGGATGAAGGATCACTACCTCCCTAAGACTGTGTTTTATGTTGAACTTGACACCATGTGCCACAAGAGAAGTGCCTCAAAGAAGAGGTATAAGGACTCTCTGAAACAATACCTGAGCCTTGGCTATATTGACTATCACCGGTGGTCCACCTTGGCCTCCAATCAGGAGATTTGCAGGCACACCATATATAATGCTGTTGTCTCCTTTGAGAACTCATGCAGAAATTGTCTCAAGGAGAAAAGACAGAGTAGAAAGAATCGCACCTCGCCTATACACCCAAGGAGGCCTTTCGCTGTGGTTTTTGCAACTGGGTTTGCTTATCTCACATTGGCTTTTTTATTCACCAGCATGCTTGTTAGAAGCGTGGGTAAAGCCCTTCCCTAATCCTTGTTCATGAAGTCAAGCCATGATGATGATGATGGTGATGACATGTACATGTAAACAGGGGACAAGATTCTGATATCAGTTCCTGGAGGGTAAATATAATGTTGTTATAATAATAATTGAAATAGACCATAATTATTAACAGTTCTCTATGTGTTAGGATCTACCTGCCTGGCTGATTTGGGGCAGATATGAGGTAGTTCTGACAATGGTGTGAGATACAAGCCAGCTCCAATTTAAAAGCTGTATGGTGGAGATACTGTGTTGTTCAACCTAAGACAATTCAGTCTCTCTCCCACCAGAGTTTAGTGTTTTTGGTTCAGAGCTCAACAGCTACTGCACGGCTTGGACTTAAGGCAGGCCAAATTCTTGTATATACTGGGGATAGATAATATTACTTTCAATATAGCCCCTGTACTGCATGGAAGACTCTAGCCTAAGTAGTCTCTTCTTGAGCTTAGATGCTTTGCGCACACATTGTAGATGACAGCTTCACAAAGCTTGGCAATAAGTATTGACTCATTATTCATTAATTATCATTATTGTAATAACATTAATAATGATGAAATTCCTAGGCTACTGAGACGGTTCTGTTAAGGCAAGAGGAAAGAAACAATGCCACTTAAGCAGGTAGCTCTGTAAACTCCAGCACCAGTGAAACCAAGGAGGCAACCACCTCAAGTTTAAAACATATAGACACACAGCTGCTTTGAAATATATTCTCATGGAGTATAAAGGAAGGGATTAACATCACTGGATGGGAAAAAAATAGAAATAAATACATTGGATGAGCGGCTTCTACAGGGCCTGAGACATTTCTGTGTTTCTTGGTTAAGTGATGAACAACTGTCTAGAATTGGGAGTGGGAAAGAAACAACATGAGTGAAAGGGGCACAGAAGACAATGGAAAAGTTTTCTTGGTTATTTAGAAGAATTAACAAAATGAAGAAATAGAAAACCGGAACTTTGACAAGTGACATTTTAGAAGTTTTGGAGCTTAAAAATTTTTGCAAGGTGACTTCTTCAGCAGACAAAAACAAAACCCAAACACCTCACCTAGACAGTCATTGACCTATAATAACCGTCAGTATAAAGGCAAAAACAGAAAAAATGAATAACATATAAAGCAGAAAGCACTGATTCAGAACTCAGAAGATTCTTTAGCATAATTCTTCCATTTTCATTTTGCTGCTTTCATTTTCTTGTTGCAAATATAGCTGTATAAACCATAGAAATAAGCTGCATGCAATTAAAATGGCATAATAGCTGAAAGGAAAGCATTGATAATTATGTTAAAATCTATGACATTAGAAAAGCCTAACACTGCTCAAGAGTCCACGCTTTGTCATCTGTCAGTACTTGCAGTTCTATTGTAACCTATATCTAAAGCTTTTTCTTCCTGAACTAACTCCTCTTACAATTTGAGGGTTAGTGGTGATATTCTTTTTTTTTTTCTTTCAGTTAGCGCAATATAGTTCTTAATATTTTTAACAGTTTAGAGGTCTGAAAACAGACAAAATAAAATAACATTCAGCTTTATTGAAATATTTTATGATACATTTTGTGAGTTTATATAGTCCATAGGACTGCTGCAGTCCATTCTCTGTTCTTTCCCGCAGTAAAACAGTTGGGAAACTTAACTTTCATCTGTATACGCATCAGAGAGTTTGCGAAAATATTGTCCCATTCACCATTTTAATTACAGTAATAAAAGATAAACTGCACAAAGAATCTAGAGAAACAGAACAGGTGTTATCTGTGACAAATCAGGACTGGATCCAGAAATGAATTTAAGCACAGGCTTAAGAGATTTGCTTGGATCAGGGGTATATGTTCTGATCAAGAACCTAATGAAGTCAATACAAAAGTTATTATGGATGTCACTAGACATTGGATCATGCCCTAAATGAACTAAGCAGAGGCTTGTGTGCTGAACTTTAAGGTTATGATACAATATCTATTAAGCTTATCTCATTAGGCACTGGATTTAGATATTTCTAAATGATGTAAATTGAGATTTTCTAAAGTATTTTATGCAATGCTTGTCAGAAAGCATGTTAATCTAAAACTGGAGTGAAATAACTGTATGAGCTTCTGTCTAGTTGGCTCAGGTGATAACAACTGTGAATACACTACAGGATAGTCTAGCACAGAGTAATAACCACAGTACAAGACTGTCAGAGATCCTGAATTATTCCCAAGTTGGTGGATATTCACCTCTGCTTGTTCACTTCTATTACTTCTTTCTAACTCTGCTACAGTAAAGCATCAGTGAGCATAGGTCAAATATGTGCCCCCTCCCTGTCTTCCAACTTCAACCACTTTTTCAATTTTACATGAAGATCTAACCTATATAATTAAAATACACTCCTTCCATCAACACTTGAACAGCTCTAAAATTCAAAGACTGAGACCCAGTGAAAAGAATTAAATCTTTTGATACCAAGGAAAGTTGCAATTTGAAGAGATATCTCAAGCCTTTCCTCGCAAGAAAAATATCTCATTGATCATTTTTCATCTTCATAGAATCAGAATAGTTAGGGTTAGAAAGGACCTTATGATCATCTAGTTCCAAATCCCCTGACAAAAACAGGGACACCTCACACTAAACCATGCTACGAAAAAGCTTTGTCCAAACTGACCTTGAAGACTGCCATGGATGGAGCACTCAAAACTTCCTTGGGCAACACATTCCAGTGCCTCACCACCCTAACAGGAAAGAATTTCTTCCTTAGGTCCAAAATAAACTTCCCCTGTTTAAGATTGAACCCATTACCCCTTGTCTTGTCACTATAGTCCTGAAAGAAGAGTCTCTCCCCAGCATCCCTATAGGCACCCTTCAGATACTGGAAGGCTGCTAGGAGGTCTCCACGTAGTCTTCTCTTCTCCAGGCTAAACAATCGAACTTTCTCAGGCTGTCTTCATATGGGAGATGCTCCAGTCCCCTGATCATCTCCGTGGCCCTCCTCGGGACTTGTTGCAACAGCTCCATGTCATTTTTATTTCAGGACACCAGAACTTCACACAATACTCCAAGTGAGGTCTCACGAGAACAGAGTAGAGGGGCAGGATCACCTCCTTCTACCTGCTGGTCACACTCCTTTTGATGCAGACCAGGATACCGTTGGCTTTCTGAGCGGCAAGAGCACACTGCCGGCTCATGTTCCTTTTCTCATCGACCACCACTCCCAAGTACTTCTCCACAGGGCTGCTCTCAATCTCCTCTTTGCCCAACCTGTAGCTGTGCCTGGCATTGCTCCAACCCAGGTGTAGGACCTTGCACATGGCATGGTTAAACTTCNTATATAAAAATCCATAGCATGGGAAACAAACAAGAGGAATTAGAGATGTGTGCCCATCTGCGTGGGTATGATATCATACGCATCACAGAAACATGCTGGGATGTCTCCTATGACTGCAGTGTTGGAATGGAAGGTTACAGGCTTTTTAGGAAAGACAGGCCCGGCAGACAGGGAGGGAAGTTGCTCTTTATGTTAAGGATAGGCTAGAGACTATGGAACTCTCTCTGGGGACAGGTGAACAGTTAACAGAGAGTTTGTTGATCAGGGTTAAAGGGAAGACAGCGATGGGAGACATAACTGTGGGGATCTGTTACAGACGGCCTGATCAAGAGGACTCTGTGGATGAAGCACCCCACAGAGAGATAGGAAAACCTTCAAGCTTGCAAGCCCTTGTTCTCATGGGGGACTTCAAACATCCTGACATCTGTTGGAGTGACGGTACGGCCTAACTCAAACAATCCAGGAGGTTCCTCAATTGTGTGGAAGACAACTTCCTTCTGCAAGTAATAAAGGAGCCAACATACAAAGGTGCTGTACCTCATGCTCACCAACAGGGAAGGGCTCTTTGGAAATGTGACGCTCCAGGGCAGCCTTGGATGCAGTGGTCATGAGATGGTAGAGTTTGAGGTCCTCAGGACAATGAGAAGAGCGTGTAGCAAACTCACTGCCCTGAACTTCAACAGAGCAGACTTTGGCCTCTGCAGGAACCTACTTAGTAAGGTTTCATGGGATATAGCCCTAGAGGGCAAGGGGAGCCACGACTGCTGGATGATATTCACGGATCACCTGTTACAAGCTCAGGAGTGTTGCATCCCAACTAGAAGGAAGTGCAGCATTAGGGCCAGGAGACCTCCTTGGATGGATGAGGAGCTGCTGAGGAAAATTCAAAGGAAAAAAGAGGCTTATAAAAGGTAGAAAAAAGCACAGGTGGCCTGGGATGAATACAGGGATGTTGTCCGGGAAGCTAGGGAGCAGGTGAGGAAAGCTAAGGCCCAGTTAGAATTCAACTTAGCTAGGGATGTTAAGAAAAACAAGAAGGGATTCTACAGGTACATTGCAAATGAAAGACAGATCAGGAACAACTTAGGCCCCCTTCGGAAGCTATTGGGTGAACTGGCTACGCAGGATTTGGAGAAGGCTGAGGTTCTGAACAACTTCTTTGCCTCAGTCTTAATTGGGAAAGGCTCTGACTGCACCACCCAAGTCTTGGAAGTCAGACACAGGGACTCTGAGAATGACGACCTTGGGCCCACTGTAGGAGAAGATCTGATTCGAGGCCATCTGAAGAACCTGAATGTGCACAAGTCCATGGGACCTGACAAAATCCATCCGCGGGTCCTGAAGGAGCTGGCGAGTGAAGTTGCTAAGCCACTGGCCATCATATTTGAGAGATCATGGCAATCAGGTGAAGTTCACGAAGACTGGAAAAAGGGAAATATAACCCCCATTTTGAAGAAGGGGAAAATGGATGATGCGGGGAACTACAGACCAGTCAGTTTCACCTCTGGGCCCAGCAAAATCTTGGAGCAGATTCTCCAGGAAGGTATGCTAAGGCACATGAAAAACAACAAGGTGCTTGGTGGCAGCCAGCATGGCTTCACTAGGGGGAAATCCTTNGGGAAATATAACCCCCATTTTGAAGAAGGGGAAAATGGATGATGCGGGGAACTACAGACCAGTCAGTTTCACCTCTGGGCCCAGCAAAATCTTGGAGCAGATTCTCCAGGAAGGTATGCTAAGGCACATGAAAAACAACAAGGTGCTTGGTGGCAGCCAGCATGATTTCACTAGGGGGAAATCCTTCCTGACCAATTTGGTGGCCTTCTACAATGGGGCTACGGAACTGATGGACAGGGGTAGAACAGTTGACGTCATCTACCTGGACTTGTGCAAAGTGTTCGACACTGTCCCACACGACATCCTTGTCTCTAAATTGGAGAGGCATCAATTTGATAGGTGGGGCACTCTGTGGATATAGAACTGGCTGGATGGCCGCACGCAAAGAGTTGTGGTCAATGGCTCAGTGTCTGGCTGGAAGCTGGTGATGAGTGGTGTCCCTCAGGGATCGGTGGTGGGACCAGTCCTGTTTAACATCTTTGTCGCTGACATGGACAGTGGGATTGAATACACCCTCAGCAAGTTTACCTATGAAACCAAGCTGTGTGGTTGGGTGAATACACTGGAGGGAAGGCATCCAGANTGTGTGGTTGGGTGAATACACTGGAGGGAAGGAATGGCATCCAGAGGGACCTTGACACGCTTGTGAGGTGGGCTGATGCCAACCTCATGAAGTTTAACCATGCCATGTGCAAGGTCCTACATCTGGGTAGGAGCAATGCCAGGCATAGCTACAGGTTGGGCAAAGAGGAGATTGAGAGCAGCCCTGTGGAGAAGTACTTGGGAGTGGTGGTCGATGAGAAAAGGAACATGAGCCGGCAGTGTGCTCTTGCCGCCCAGAAAGTCAACTGTATCCTGGTCTGCATCAAAATCAGCAGGACCAGCGGGTCGAAGGAGGTGATCCTACCCCTCTACTCTGCTCTTGTGAGACCTCACTTGGAGTATTGTGTGAAGTTCTGGTGTTGTTAACATAAAGAGGACATGGAGCTGCTGAAACAACTGCAGAGGAGTGCCACGGAGATGATCGGGGGACTGGAGCATCTCCCATATGAAGGCAGGCTGGGAAAGTTAGGGTTGTTTAGCCTGGAGAAGAGAAGACTGCGTGAAGACCTCCTGGCAGGCTTCTAGTATTTGAAGGGGGCCTCTAGGGCTGCTGGGGAGGGACTCTTCATTAGGGACTGTAGTGACAGGACAAGGGGTGACGGCTTCAAACTTAAACAGGAGAGGATTGGATCTANATTTGAAGGGGGCCTCTAGGGCTGCTGGGGAGGGACTCTTCATTAGGGACTGTAGTGACAGGACAAGGGGGGACGGCTTCAAACTTAAACAGGAGAGGTTTAGATTGGATCTAAAGAAGAAATTCTTTCCTGTTAGGGTGGTGAGGCACTGGAATAGGTTGCCCATGGAGGTTGTGAATGCTGCATCCCTGGCAGTGTTCAAGGCGAGCTTGGATGAAGCCTTGAGCGACATGGTTTAATGTAGTGTGTCCCTGCTTATGGCAGGAGGGTTGGAACTAGATGATCTTATGGTCCTTTCCAACCCTAACTATTCTATGATTTTGTCGTAGTTTAAACCCAGTCAGGCAGCACGTTCACTCACTAAACCCCTCCCTTCTTCTTGCCCTCCCCTGTTTCCTCCCCACTCCTGGAGGGGTTGGGGGAGGAGAATTGAAGGTATAGAACTCCCATGAGTTCAGATAACAACAATCCAGTAACTAAGGTATAACACAAATCACTATTGCTATCACCAATAAGAATAAGGAAAACAAGGGAAGAGGGTACAATACCACCCGCCAAAAACGAACCTGACCAGGAAGTTTCCTCTCCTTCTGGGTAACAACCAGCTACCTCCCAGGCATGACGTGCTATGGTATGGAATACCTCTTTGGTCAGTTTGGGTTCTGTCCCTCCTTCCTCCCAGCCCCCCCTCCCCAGCAGAGCATGAGGCTCACAAAATCCTTGGTCAGGGCAAACATTGCTCAGCAACAACCAAAAACATCAGCCTTATCAGCCTTGTTCCCGGGTTAAGTCAAAACACCAGCTACTAAGGAGAAGAAAAACTGAGTGCAACTGCTGAACCCGGGACAGATTTCTATGATCCTATGATTTTGGTTGGCATGTCTCACTCAAGTTGATAGAGAATTACAGACTTCTGGCTTGTGAATAAATAGATTAACAATACGCTATCAAATTTTCCTTACACGGTCTGTAGTCCAATTCCTCCAGCAATTCACTGTGCTGATGAAATAATTTTTCAAGTCTATATTGTTTGATTTAGAGTGTGAACGGATGCCTTCATTGTCATAATTCACTATTTTAACTTGTTACTCTGGAATTAAGTTCTGAGTCTATTCAGCTGAATCTACTTCTTCCTATAAATATTCAGAAAGTCTCAGTAAGAAGAGTGCTGATAGTCAAAGAACAGCATTTACCTTCTATGTTAAACTGCAACCCAAGTTCTTATTCCAGATCTAGCAGGTATTCTTGAATGTGTGTCAATTTGTGTCTGGCATGAAGGAAGAAGTGTTATGAAACCATTGGAGGGACTTCTGTGGGTTTAGTGTAATGTTTGAAAGATCTCAGTTACTGACACTCAGAACTAATACCATGTATACGTTAGCATCTTTCACAAAACAAAATCTTGCCTTTCAGCTAGTCTAATTTCATCCTCTTGGACTTAAAAAAATAAAACAAACACAAAAACAACAAAACCAAACCAAACCAAAACAAAAAAAAATCAACAAAACCCAAAAAAAAGGTTGTTTTTCTAACTATGTAAATTTAATGTGGAATAATGATCACTTTATAATTTTTAACAGAATTCCGTCCTATTCCTTTCTCATATCTGGCAAATATTACAGCACTGCTGCCTGATGAGAGCTAAGCCTACAGAGGAAAAAGGAGGCAAAATCCAGATGGGAAATCACAATGTACAGTCACATGTTCCGCATTCTGCTTTCTAAAAAACTTAAGTTGGGAAAAAAAAACCAACCTCCTTCATCACGCTGTTGGAACAAAAGTTTAAATTTCACTATTATCATAACTGATGTGATTTTTTTTTTTTGCCCTATCTGAATTCAAAAGAGATGAGAATGAATGGAAACCAATAGAAATATCCAAAATAACATACAAAACTAGTGGCAGAGATGGAAAATCCAATCTCCAAATTCCTGGTTGAAACTGAACCTTGCATAGTTACAGAAAATCCTACACAGTACTGTACAAAATAATTACTTAACTCATATTCCACAATGACGGATGTGTACAAGTGTAATAGGAACACAGTGTCCTCTCCTTTTTAAAAGTTAATGTATAGAGACACAACTAAGAAATGTCACCACCAAAATGGACACTAATTAACAGTCTTATTGTCAGTCTTAACATAGAGGCCAAGAATTGAAATTATAACTGTTCTAAAACCAGATTGCCTGTCCAGTAGAATTCTCTGGTATTTCACTATATGTTTCTGTTCTGAAGCACAAAGAAAAGTCTAACTAATGAACATTTTACAAAAGAAAGGCCTCTGAAATCTGTCTGTTTAGAAAGGTCACAATGCAAAATTCACTATTTTCAATCCAAATGCACAGCTCATTGATCATTCTGACTTCATAAATTTGTCAATGCAAGCAGTATGCTACATTATCTTTCACCATATCTCTTTTCCACTAAATCAAGAGGTTAAGAGAAGAAGAAAAAAGGAATGGCACTAATGACATCTGTCTTAATAATAAAAGAATTAAAATAGAAATAATGTGTTGTGGGTTCGAGGTTTTTTTATTTGTTTTTATTACCATTAAAGGAAAATTAAACAGCTCTCCTAGCAATATTTCTTCTAGGAATGGACACAAGAATCTTGTTTACAGAAGTTTCAGTCTGTCTGTTCTCTATTTGTGCTGAAAAAAAAATAATCTAAAATATTTCAAACTCTTCACTTTTTTCACATAAGGACAGAATCAAATAAAATTTTTCCTTAAACAGTATGCAATAGATGCTCAAGTGGTGTGGCTGCAAAAGTGTAGTGAAGTAAGAGAACAACAAGGATTTACACCTGCTGAAGGATTAGATTCAGTATAAAAAGTCAAGGGAGTTTAGCATTTATCACATTCCTCCACTGTATCATCTCTTTGAAACAGAAAATGTACCATACTGTAGTTTGCTTTTGCAAGGGAAGTTGGCGAAGAGTGGGTGAGGGTAGATAAAAGCTTATAAGTTAATACATTCATATCTTTATAGAAATGGCACACAGAAAGGGAAGAAAGAAAATGTCCTGCCCATGCCAAAGTTTGCCATACAATACAAGAAATATCAGAGATCCCAACGTACCATATGAAAGCTCTCTGCAAGCCAGTGTCTCCATTCTACCAGAGACCACTTTAGAGGATAGATTTTACATTTTTCATTAGTGTACAGCTTAGACAGTTGAACTCTAAAATACTGTCTTCAGAAAGCATCTGATCCATTCTATTATCACTATGAGAAAGAGAAAGGATTGCTTATGATTTCAGAAAGGCCACACTAAACTGATGTGCTCTAGTTATTATGGCAATAATAATAATGAAAGAAAGTTTAAAGATGAAGTTTACATTCAGATGTACCCAGGGCAGGGGGCAGAAGACTAAAAAAAAATAACATTTAAAAAGAAATTCATATCAGGAAGACATTTTCTAACACACTTATTTTTCTTCAGCATACCTGCTGTCAGTTAGTATACTTATACATGCACATATCTCTTTCACAGACGCCCCGTTGTCGTGGGGAAAGAGCTTGCGTACCCTTGTGAGGTTGGGAGCTATGTTGGTGGTGGCTTATGCCTCTGGTAGGGTCTCCCATGCCAGACAGGTCCCAACTGAAGGGTCAGATAAAGTATGTCCATGGGCAGGATGGGCTCACTAGCCATTGGGCAACCATCCAAAGAGGACAACTCTAACTTCAAACCCAGGCAGATGGAGCTCATATAGCCCTGTAAGGACATCCACCTAAGAGAAGGACCCTCTAATCAAACCTATCACCTAAGGACTTTGCTGTCACTGTCCAAGCTCACTAGGCCCTGGCAGATAAGCCTCAGGTGTAAAGGGTGGGGTCAGTTCTGCACACACTGTGCCAAACCTAAAAAATCCACTGTGCAAGCCCGAAGGGTTTACCCACAGTTGCATGGCCCTGTAGTGACAGGCAAGGGATGAAATGGCAGGTGATAAGGTGCACTGGAAGCTGCAGACCAAACCCTTCATGCAGGCGGTTCAGGACAGTGGTCGCTAGAGATTAACCCAGGAGATGACAGTCCTGTTTGGCAACATCCTGAATGACCAAGCAGCCTTTTTTCAAGGAGAACATTGCTTGCTCCATAAGGAGAGAGACGTAGAAAAGGTGTCCTAACAAAAGCTCATCTGCCCCTCCACCTGATTGACGAGCCGCTGCCAACAGGCATCTTCTGTTGTGGTCGATCAAAGACAAAGAGACAAATGCATACATCTGCCTCCAAAGGTGTGTCCAGATTGACACTTGCATGTTGGAACATCAGAACCATGCTTGATACAGCAAACGGTGGGCGTTCTGAGCACCATTCTGCGTTAATTGCCCACGATTTGTGTCACGACTCAACATCAATATTGCTGCTCTCAGTGAAGTTCACCTTCATGAGGAAGGTAGCCTTAAAGAACATGGTGCTGGCTATACACTCTACTGATCAGGCAAATCCAAAACTGAAAGTCATCTTTCTGGAGTTGGCTTCATGATTTAAACATCCATTGTCTCTACACTTGAAAATCTGCCAGTAGGTCATTCCAATCGTATTATCTCCTTACACCTTCCACTACACAATAAGAAACATGTTCTTTTCAGCAGATATGCTCCAACTCTGCAAGCTGAACCTGCAGAAAAAGACAAATTCTACTCTGACCTTCATCACCTCACTCAAAAAGCTCCTATAGATCATAATCCTTGGTGACTTCAACACCCTAGTAGGTAAGAACTCTGAAACCTGG
>NDXB01011000.1:26301-68271 GCA_002631895.1 Agapornis roseicollis | reverse complement strand
CCCCCCCCCCCCCCCCCCCGAAGTGAAATATCCATGAACATTAAAAGGCTTTATTGAATCTTTTTCATCCAGCAATGTTACTAGGTATTTTCATGCTCTCACTGCTGCAGTTCCAGGCTTTGGATGAAAACATAAAGAGGGTTTTCCTCTTCTTTCAGCAGCAAGCCAAGGAATTATGTTAAAAGCAAACTACCAAACTCGAGCGAGCATCATGGAGGAAAAGCTGCCCTAGTGCTTCTGCTGGAAACACGTCAGTAGAGAGCCAGCAGCTGCCTCTGCTCCACGGGAAAGCAGCAGGCAGCTAGATTACGAGCTAACAAAACCTGTGAGTGGAACTCATAAACCCTTGCCAGTACAGAGGAACTGAGCCATGTAGAAAGATGACAGGGCAGAGCGGATGCAAGGCAGTCTCTAGTTCTTGCCAAATCCTCATCAGGCTCACCACTTTCTAACTGGACATCGAGTCCCTGCGGACACTCTCACAGCTCCTCCTTTTCTGAGGCACTTCCCAACAGCCAGGTGCAGCGAGGGGTGAGTGACCACGATGCACATCGGTCACGCAGCCTGCACAGTTGCTGCAGCATTCAACGACATGACAGCTAGGAAGTATTTCTTGCTTTAACACAGGTTATGTAGCCCCGTAAGGCTAAGAAATCCACCTCAGCTGCCAACGCTTCCCAGGTCCGGTTAGGGCAAAGGAAAAGTGCTTTATTTATACACCTGAGGCAGGACAATGGCTAGCCTGCAATGCCAAGAGCAGTGGTGACACTCTCTATCCCCTGCTAAAGCTTGCTTTGATACTGTTGGAAAAATAAGGAAATAAGAAGCTCTATTTTGTTACTGCTCAGGATCCCAAGTGCTGAAAAAGGGACCCGAGAGGCACTAAGAAGCCATCTCTCCTCTCTCCCTTACTGCACATCTGGGGAGCTGGCAAGACCAAATCCTGACAGTGCAACACAGTGGATTTTCTTCACACAAGCTGACTTGTGCTATTTCACCACCATTTCCCAACTTTTGCCTTCTGCTCCAACAACACAGGGCTTGGTTTTGGTTTTTAAAGAAGTGGTTAATGCTGCGGAGGTCTGTAACCTCAGCCATGGTACAAAAATCAGCAGGAAGGGCAGTACCAGCAGCCAGAAGGCTTATCTTGCTATTTTGCCCACAGAGGCCAACAGCAGCATTATGTTTATGAAACCTCTGTCCCAAAGGTGCAATTCATTCCAAACAGTAAAGCCACAGCCAGGTTCTTGCCACGTTAAAATCCCTTCACTGATTTTATTGCACAAACGACCTTAATGGCAACTTGCAGTGACTGAGCAGTCCCATAACAATGTACAGGGTAAATATAATCAACCTTATGCTTTAATATTTACATGATAAAAAGGATACTGCGAATCCACATGTTTACTGCTGAAAAAATACACCTTCTGTTACGGATTCACTTTGCTTATGACATTACAGTACATGAAGCAACTAGATACCAACCTTTGATTTCATACTTGGAAGCATGCCCTTGTTTCCAGTGGCTATCGTGTGTAGTACCTTAATAGTGTTGTAGCTGGTTTTCGACACACACTGAACAACACCCTGTCTTTCCCAAAAGAGCTTCTCGAGCTCCTAAGGCACTTAATCTCCCTCCCTTCACCCATCCCTCAATTTCTTTTTTGATCACAGGACAGTGGTTCTCCACAATAAAGTGTCCACTCCAATAAAGTACTTGTCCTTTCTTAGTACGCCGAGTGGGAGAGAGAAATGAGATGAAACAAGTGGAATTAGTCTCGTCCTGCAGCAAGTGCAAACAAATACCAAGAGATTGAGGCTTACCACACATTACATAAAAAACGATGCTCATGCATATGCTCATGGCAGTTCTCCAACTGGGCATGGAACCCTCCAGTCGTTATCCAGCTGAGAAACAAGAAATCCCAGAAAAAACCAACAGGACTTAACTCTCCAAAATTTGCATCACAAATCTCATCCCTTAACTGCTCAACTGGGATGCACAGGAAGATGTTTCTTGAAAAGCAGTCAAAAAAACCCCACTGCCACCAATTAATGTACAAGCACACACACTGTATTAAGAGAGCCAGCTCACCGCATGTGTTTCAGGAGAGCGACTTGTTTCTTAGGTCAGCAACCAAGAGTTTCTACAGAAGCAGCTCAACCGAATAACAAAGTCAAAGCAAGACAAACACCTCCCATGATCGAAGCACTCCAGATGCACTTTACAAGGTCAAGAGAACTGTAAATCAAATCATGGAGGCAATGGAGTTTTCTGTCTCATAATCAGCGATCGTATGAAAAATGCATCAGTTGTGGCACAGTTGGGGGGGGGGAAGGAAAAAATCATTGACAGATGAAAATACAAGTCAAGAATATTAAATTATACACTTCGGTTGAGACATACAAAGAGTTATCTTTCAGTAATAGGGTTTCTTTCAGCAACTAAGAGGAGGAACTAGATATAATTCTTCAAGGACAAGGTATTAGTAGGAATAATACCTCTCTGCTTGTCGAGAGCTCTCTTAGGCTGCAGTGCTCCTCACTGGAGTACCCCAAGACAATGGAGACGGTGTATTGCTACAGATCAGTTTGTACCCAATTAACATTTATTTTAAGGTTATGGCTAGTCATCCAACTCCAAGGTTGCATGTCTTTCCAGCAGGAAAAACTCTTTGGAAAAAGAAGAGGATAAAAAGGATCAGCAGAAATCAGGGTCAGGTGAAGTCAGAAAACAAGCAGAAGATGGTACTCCTCCAAAGCTAATAATGTTTTATTCTTATACAAGACACCACTTTCAATGGACTGTGCAGATGTCAGAATAGGATTAGAAGAAAATGTGTTACAAAGACACCAGAGAGGTTTCAACCCTAGCAAGATGTCTGTCAGATGCAAGACAACACAACAGCTCAGTAATGAAGGCCAGTGCAGGAAGAGCATCTTTCTCGAGTAGAGTATCACTCCTCTGCTCAAGTCCACCCTGCTTCTCTTTTTTAAAGTATCAGCCCACTGAAGGTTTTACAGTGTTGACCCTACTCATACAATTCAAATATCACAACAATAAAATCAGATGATGGGTTGCTTTCATTTTTATTGCTACTTTAAGGCTCTGAGCAGCAGCAAACACACTGATCGTGATAACCAGTGCCTCCAGGATACAATGCTGTAGCATCTGAAAACCCATCAATTGCCTTCAGAATTACAAAGGGCTAAGCTTAAAAATAAAGAAATACAAAGCGTGCATTCCCCAGCAAGCAATGCCTTCCAGTTGCTAACAGTTTATTATTTCATGAACTAAATACAGTAATTGGAGGAGGGATGTATTAATAGCCAGCACCTCCTACACACTTGTAAGCAGTGCAGGCTTTGGCTTTAAGAAATGACAACTGCTGTAAGCAGTAGAGCAAGTTTTACCTTAGAATTCCCTCATTACTTCTTCAAAGCATGTTCAGGGGAAAGGCATTTACCAAGTTAACACGTGGCTTTGTATTTGCAGGACAACGAATCAGCTTCCAGATACCTGAATTCTGATTATTTCTGCCTAAAAAGAGATGGCACGAAGAGCCAGCAGTGGAAACACACAATGCTTTGCACCATGTCAACTATTCTAAACATACCAGCTAAAGCTGATTATGCTGTTAGCAGCATTGACTTGGACAGAAAAGGAGTCCATTACTGACTTGTATCATTCTGCATTCCAAAAGCAGTCTCATGTTCCCTGCAGCTGCTGCCTCCTCCTCAAGAGTGGCCTGAACATTTTGGCAGGAGGCACTAGGTTTGGTAAACAAATTCCTGGAGCACGGATTAAAAGTAGCCAACGCTCAGATTGCTTCAACCTACAAATAGTTATTTTTGAGGCAGCGATGGACACAATTCCTCTCAGACCAACCCAAGTTAATCCTATGGCAATAACACTGATTCATAGCCACAAATTTGGCATTGAAAAAAAAAAAACAACCCCAAAAACAAAACCTAAAACCCACTGAAGAGCGTAAGGCAAGGGGTGCCTACACTATCAGCTATGATCCTAGGTGAATCAGAAAAATAGCTATCACAGACTGAACATGCAGAGAATGGTCACACTCTTGCTCTCCTATCAACAGCTTGGCAGCTCACGTACCGGCACTCTCAGCCTTACTTCAGACAGGCATTTCTCCACCTCTGTGCAGAAGCCTGAAAGCTCTTAGGAGGAATTCATGGAAGAGTCTACCAAGGGCTATTAAACACATGGATGATACAACCTTACAAGCTGAAATTTGCTGTACGTATGCCAAGCATGAAAGAAATGCAGCACTCCCATCTATCTATATTTTTATACCACTACATCCCCCCCTTTTTACACTTACCTAACTCTAGAGGCAGCTTTCAGACACCAGAGTCTGTACCAAAGGCCAATTTCTCCAAGTCAATCTTTGGTATGAGGTCAGGTAACTTCAGAGGAATCATGTACCCAACAAAGCTCTTTTTCACTCTGTACTTCAAATATGGCTGTCTCTTAAATCCACAAATGCACAAGACAAGTATTAATCCCCCATGACATCATACTCCACTTGGGAGTACTACAACAGCTGGGTGGCAAATTCAGTAAGCAAAAAACCCAAGAGGACTGACCTGGGTCAGCATGTGATATCACTAATTTTGTACACAAGGGCTTTAAGGTGAGGGAAAGCATTCAAACTAGTTGTCATCAGTGATGAAATCAAAAAGCTTTGAGGCAGTCTGTACAGAACATTGTGATTCAACCCACGTATTTCTTCCCAGTGACAGGGGATGCCCAACATCATGACGGTGAGCATGTTGTAGAGACTGGCAATAGGAATCACATTGGTACTGAGACTTACTTGTGTATTGCAATTTTTTTACTTTGTTATGTGTTACTTACATTTGCATTGTGCTTTCATTATATTTTGTATCACTCTGCCAAACCAGAAATCCCATTTACATGGGATTCAGCTAAGGAAATGAGATATTAAACATCACACCCTCCATAGAGTATCTAAAAGAAGCTGGTCAGAGAGTATTGGACTCAAACACTATTCACACACCAGAATAAATTGGGAGATCAATCTCTGGTAACCAAAAAAACTCAAATGCTAAGCAGTCACATATGACAAATTTTCCTCTATTTTAATATATCACAACCATTCACAGAAAGTGCTCGAAGCACCACATCCTCACCCAGTTTCAACAGTTCAGCTTCTCTTTACTTCTTCTTCCATGGTGTATCTGGACATAAACAACATTAAATGTAACACTTACCTGAAGACATAAACGTGCAAAACCAAGAATATGTCTTTGTTGGTAATCCAAATTCAGGAGACTTTGAAGGCTATGAAACTAACCCCCAGAATTCAGTGTCTAGCTATAAATGCAGCACTGCAAGCAATGGCTGTTATGAATGCTATAAATGCATCTTGATAGTTTTGCTCCTCAAAAAGATACATCTATAAACAATTTTGATAGTGATTGCAATCAGAGGAAAATGCCATTCTCAAAAATGCATTTATATATAAACAGGTGGCCAGAATCTCAGAATTAAGAAACACTGCCATGACAAGAAGTCAAATAAAGAGCAATATAAATCACCCGAGGTAGAAAAAAATAATTAGCCTGTTGCTTCACTAATTTTTATCTATTTTGGGGCATTAACATCATGTGCTAACAGCATAATCACATTACAAATAGCTATTAAAAGCTATTGAGAGAGATCTGTTTCACCCACATATATAGAGCAGAGCAGGTATCTAATATTTTACCCTACTCCAACACAGAGGCAGCAAACTCCACCTGTGGGCAGTACCATTTACACTGCAGCAGCTCCTGAAGCCCTATATGCCCGCAACCAGGAAATGGTAGCGAGATGGCTGTCAGTCAGCTCAGTTCAAAGCAGAACCTGACCGTTTAATTGGTACTACTGGTTGTGAGAAGCACTCCCTAATTCACTGCCGATCATTTTAGGAGGGAATTGACCAAGACCAAACCTAGATCATCCACTTTTCTTGATCAAACAGCCAAATGTCAGAACCCAAAAATGGGGTGCATTTAACATAACATTAAAAATGAATAACAGACACCTAAGTCTGCCCCTGTGATCCTTGCTTCTTTCCACCAAAGGAGAAATGAAAACATTTCCAGAAAGCAGCTTATCTAAAATATTCTGCTTGCCCATCTTAGGGTGAGATCTTAAGGGAGTCTCTTGTGAGCAGTTTCACAGCTTCAGCTTTAGGCGCTTCTTGGATGTTTGAACTAGATCAAGCTTCCTCCATCAGTTTCAGCCACATAAATTCACATCTGCAGATTGGCGATCTGTGTGAAAATCTACAGTTCAGTGACACAGAAAAACATCTCAGGCAGAGGCCAGAGTTTAATTACACACCTAAAATTAACACTAGGACAACTACTAATGGTGTATTACTCAGTTCTATAGTTAATTCAGTAGACCTGCTTGTTTATCTTTCTGAAATGATTCACAGAATTTCCACTACTGGCTATGAAGCCTCAAAATCCAGTGCACCACAACCATGCAGAGAGAATAGGCCCAGTGTCAGACCACAACCACCCACCCACACCCAACCCAGTTTCTGAAGCCAAGCATAACTGCAGGAGTTATGGATTTCTAACTGGAATAAGTTTAATATCATTTTAAATGGGCACAAAACACCACTGCAGCAGCCAGCCTTCCTTTGGCACAAAGAGCACACATCCACTTTGCAGGTGTTTGGGCTGTATCAATGTCAGCTCAATACAACATTTGACATTATTAATATGGAAATCTATTTTCCTGTTTACAGCATCATTGTCATACACTGGGAAGACCAGTATCAGCAACCTCCTTCTACAGATAACCTAAAAAAAGTTCAATAGGATGTGTTATCTGTAGGTGTATGCACACATACATGCATACAAGAGAATAAGAATGACAGTAAAGCTACAGTAGATTTCTACAACCCACTTCTTATGAGGATGCAAAATATGAAGGATTTTAAAGACTTCCTAATGAGACAGCTAAAGGACTGTGGGTTGGTTTGGGGTTTTCCTTGGACTGAGAAAACACAATGACAGGCTTGGCAGGCTTCTCTGAGGACATCAGAAAGCCATGTGGATCCAGAAAAGGATTCTACAAAACGCATTAACTTTCAGTGAAAAGGGGCATGTACCTTTTAGTGCTACACCTCCTGTCCTTTCGAAAGAAACAGAACCTCTTCAATAGCCAAAAGTCTGTCAACAGCTACTGCATCACACAACGAGGACCAAAAAAAATCATTATTTCTAATTTTAAGAAGTTAACTGATGCCAACCCCAAAATATACATCTGTTCAGTCATGGCTACGGCCAAACTCATAGTCAATGAATTGACTGTTAAAGCCTGTGAAGACCAATGCACTTGTATCTCACCTCCATGTTTCTCTGCCTAGTTCGCTACGCTCTGTAGAGCTGAAGAACTAGAAAACCTGGCATGTGTTCTTTGCTAATGGAAGGTGAAAGGCAAAGGTAGCAGAGGTGCCAACATTTGGGGTTTTTTAAACCTACAATAAGAGAAAGCAGCAATTCAACGTGACTCGCAATTAGAGGCTTTGCAAAAGGTGGTATTTTACCTCTATCCTTGACAATGCTGCAAAAACAGTTGATAGTTCAGATTATGTTGATATTAATCTTTATTAACCAGTTAATTATTGAGAGCACCAATTAAAATCAACTCTTCAGTAATCTAATAACCTCGTTATTAACAGTAACTGAGACATGTATACTGGGATTACAACAAAAAAGTAACAGGGATGTTAAAAACAATAAATAGGGAACACCTTAGTCCACACTAAGCCAACAGTGCCCTTTTCCCCAACACTGACATATTGTTCTCCCTTGGCTTCAAAAGATTTTTGTGTTACCTCCTCATATCGTAACACTGCTTTTACAGTGCTGATACCTACTAGATCAGCTTGAAAAGGTCAGCAACTGTTTAAACTGACAAGACAAAGGAAAATGGAGAAAGAATCAGGTCTTCCTGTACCCAGGAAACAAAAACAACTCAGAGAGAGCATCAAGCTATTAAACTGATCCAAGTGTCAAACAGGCTACCTATTAAATGCTTTGGCTTGACACATTTGGCTTCAGGGAGCTGTGGACCACATCTTAGAGCTGAAAGTTCAAGAACTGCACAACTTCATCACAGGAGAGACCTGATGAAGAACTGACATACCAACAGCAGGGCATACTGGGAGGAAGGCACTTTTCAGCATAAACCAATAAACATTTTAACAGGAATAAAACTATTGAAAATATAAAGCCTCTTCCTTGGCTCCTCTGGAAAAGTAAATTATGAGTATACTTTTGTTTCTCTAATACAAGGAAAAGTCTTCAAATAAAGCTCCATAAAACCAGAGAGTCAAATTCAAGATCTAGCAAAAGACCTCATCCGCATACTTCAGCACAGGAAAAGCAGGTGTTGGGAAGGGAGTCAAGACTGATGTGCAGGACAATGAATCTCAAAGGCAGAGCTAAGGACGCAAGCAACCCTGGGGACACACTGACTGAGGTCTCTTTTTGCCACAAAATATAGGAAGAAAAACATCTTGGACAGACTATGGGATTCGACAGCTCAGTACTAGACTTACATAGCACTGGCTGATGGTTTGGGGATCCTTAGGTCTGAGACACAGGAAATCATGCATAAAGATAATATAGTCGAAGCAGACCTAAGAGACTTAACAGCACGGGTTTCAGGAGGAACCTTAGGGAGGTGCAGAGTCCTAGGACAAAACTAGCAATAGGACTCTAACCAAACTCACATCCATTCTGGCACACATGAGAAGGTTGCATATTGAACAGAAACTCACCATCCCCTCTTCTTTCTAAAGGCTCCACTTCACCTTGACTATTTAAAACAAGTAACATACTTTGGTTTTCTAATTTTCTATCACTTGAGGCATGAAATAGCACTGAAAATAAATTACAAGTCCTGTATGTGCTAATGCTCACTAACATGCTCCCAAGATTTCACCCCATGCCTTATCAGAAGAAAGATTACTAATGTGTAACTTCAATATAGCGAATAAATTTTCCCTCTTAAAAACACTACTAGAGAAGTACAGGATTTTATTTATGGAAACAAAACCTAAAAGGATCACTTAAGCTTGTAAATTACAAACTGCTTAAACTCCTTCTTTTTGCATTAAAAAGCCCCACATTTAAGGAAAACACATGAAATCGGTTATTACAATGAAGTATAACCTCAAAAGCCATATTTAATTGTTCTGCCTAAAGTAGCTGAGGAGTTGTAGGAGGGGGTAACTCACTGGGATTCAACACATCACAGGAGATACTTCCTGTGTCCCGGACATACCTCCCTGTCCCAGACTGTGTCTAGCATTTTCCCTGCCTGATCTGCCTGTCCTCTATTGTAATCCTCACCAGAAGTAATCCATCCTTCTCCTAGGCTGACTAAAGCCATAATCTTTATCCACTAACATGAGTCTGCAATAACTGCAAGCAACTGTTGTACAAAACTTTTCTGACCTAAGAGCAACTGAGATTTTGCAGAGCAAATACTTGCACAGAACTCTAAAACATGCCTTTAGACCAAGTACTCAATGAATTTAAAAATCCCTGCAGAATTGGATGAAGCCTTGGGTGCCATGGTTTAGTGTGAGGTGTCCCTGCTTACGGCAGGGGGGTTGGAACTGGATGATCTTAAGGTCCTTTCCAACCCGAACTATTCTATGATTCTATGAAAACGGTAGTTTCTGTACTAGGAAGAAAAAAGAATTTCTCATTTCAAAAGTGCTTAGATGAAGAGCAACTAACAGCTTTTATAGACAAAGTCCTTTTACAGTAGGAATTACTACTGATGCACTGTCGAGAAGTATTTGCCTAACTTGTAGAAACTTAAAACCCAAAATACATAATAAAAGAGTAATGTATGGCCATGTGAGGAAGATTTATTTACTATATTAATATGTACTTAATGACAGAAGCATACCTAAAGATGGAGCGGGAACAAGACTGAACAGGAAAAACTCTTAACTGCATGTATCAGCCATTACCCAGGTTTCAGTTTCTGTACCAACTCATGACCAGCTAACCTCTTAACTACTTTACCTACAAAGCAGTAACTGAGCACCTCCTAGTCCTGCAATCTGATCTACATGAACGGTGACTTGCATCTATGCAACGTCATCACAAAATTGATTCAAGTCAGGTTTCCGAGCAATGTTACAAGTACATGATTTGCCTTCGTTGTGCCTGCACTATACGACCACACTTTACAGACAGCCAAAGCTGTTAAACTCTGAAACTCAAGTGTTTCATGCTGCTCTCAGCTTTATAGCATGTAAGAATCTAAAGAAGCACTACGTTGCCATAAATATGGCCACCACGTCACTGTACACATCCCTTTGGTCACTGGACTCTCTCTTTATTTTGCCTTTTACTTTGGCAGAGCTTTTCTTTTTACTTTTGCAGTCTCTTACAAGATTTACAGCTAGATTTAAGAAGTACAGCAACGTCAAAGCAGTTGTCGGGCATGGCAGGACATGACTGCACTCCACGACTTCTTCTTCTAGGAAGAAGCAATAGAGTTTTTTCTGTCAATATTCTTCTCACCCATCAGGATGACCTCTGAGTGATCTTAAGTATTTTAGTTATCTTTGAACAGATAATTATCATCTTAAATTAACCAGCAGGAACTGTTCCAGTTGAGGTGATCAATCCTGCTTAATCAACAATGGATCATACAGAAAAAGACACAGAACCAGAAAGCAAATCCAAGCACCGTTTAGTAGGTAACCATGGCAGTTCACAGGTGAAATTTATTGTACATAAGCTATCAGAATGAACTTAGTTTATCTGTAAGCTCAGGCAGTAAGACATGCACAGGTGACAGCCTATTGCCTTGTGTGCAATACAGACATAAGAATTTGAAAAGGAGAAATGAGGACAGAAAAGAAGAGGAGGACTTAAAGATGATGTCTCTTAAAGCAGGCTGAAGTAATAGCACGTATCCTTCTTCCTCTGTCCTAGACAATCACCTTAAGCCTGCAAAACAGGTACATGGATTTGTCAGCGACTGTAAACAGTTTAAATAAACTTGTCTTGGCTTAAAAAAATTACTCCTAAATTAGATCTAATTACACAGATAGGTTTAAATCAAGTGCCTCCACCACTGTCCACCAGAAAAAAGGTCTAATTGTCACTAACTGCAGCTGACACCTCCAGGGGTCTTTATTTATCCCAGTATTGCACTAATGACTCCCCCAAAGGTGGTTCATATTCTACACGTGCTATAAAGCTTTTCAATGTCCCTCTACACAGAGGTATCTTTCCCTTGCAGTTTTATGTAATTTTATTTACATCTCTGAAGTACTGAATTTATCTTAGCAACAGCTGTCTGAAAAGCCATTGCAAATCAACTCTCGCAAAAGCCATGCTGATGCTTGACTTGCTCACTGCCACCACTTGCAAAGCTTCAGTGGAAAAAACATGCAAAGGTGCTCAGTCAGACCTCTGACTCATCCTGCTCTGCAGTCACTGAACACATCTCAGGCCTTGATCATCCAAAATGCTGCTTGTATGCCAGTTTTTCCATTACACTTAAAACAAGATTGTAGTACCTACATGGAAGTGACACGCATGAAACAAGTTATTTAAAGCTTGGATTTCTCTTAATCAAAAAGAATCATATGTAAAGCAAAAAAGATGTATTCTCTGAGCAAGTTGTTCATACTAGGCTAGTCTAGAACAAACAAGAGAATATGAACTCAACCTGCAAAGGAGCAATTTATTTTTTTTCCTGAGCTATAGATCCAATGTTGAGACTATAAATGGAGCAAGGGGCACACATACCTGGTTTTGTTATGAACGTTAATGGTCTTTGAGTTGTGGGGTTTTTAACACAGAAGCTTTTAACCAGGTAGTACAAGTGCACATTGCCCTCACCATCACAATACCAGAATGCCTTGAAATTGCTTCTTTGCACCATTAACCCCATTATCTGTGGGATTATGTGGGTTGCCCTTGTATGAGTAGCGGTTAAAGATATACACAGAAATAAAAGCATATACTAAAAAATGTACTTTGTGGCCTGTAAAAGTAAACTTTTGAGCAGTTTCTGCTAAAGAAACCTCTACAGACGGCTGCTATGATGGCTATATTCTGGATGCAGAAATGCCAAAATTGGCTGTGCTCGGTCAGATTAGGTCTAGGAGCAACCACCAACATTTGTGCTAAATCAAGCTGTATGAACCTTCAAGTCCCAAACTGGTACTTTCACACTGCTCTGTCCTATATTTCCCATTGGAGACTGCTGCTCACCTCAACCCTGCTTACCCAATAGTCTGGACCAGGCAACCTTTTGGAGGATACTTTGGTGTCCTTCTGTCTCATATGCTTCACATCAGGGTTCAAAAGCAGATGAAGCGAGCATAGGACTCATCCTGCCAGATTTGGGACACAGCCAAAATCAAATGCTGGGATTTGCTCCTAAATTCAAAAGCCTAGCTTTCTGCAAGGTCCCACTGGGAATTGGTAGTAGATGGAAATCTCTATCCCTGTCTCAGATGAATGCCTGGGCTATAGGAATACCTTCATTCCAAGGTATACCTGTTGTGTTAAAACATACATTGTGCTCACCAGTAATTTGCTGCTTTCAGTTACTCTTTTGCAGTCTTTTTATAATCTACTTTCTGGTAAAAAACAAGACTTACCAACAATAACAGATCATATCAAAGATCCAGTGGTTGTCCCAAGATCCAAAACCAGATGAAATCTAAAATAAACCCACCACTTACAATCAAATAAAAAAGCAACCTATCCACAGACAAGTATCTGAGAGATCTGAGAGTAAAAAACAGAAGATGTTTCTAGCAATAAAAACCCCTTGAACTTCTATGAACTTGAATTGATCTAATGAATACTCCCTAGATACTCCTCACTTTGGCCAGGATTTAACTATAAGGACTGGAGATAGCAGGACCAAAACTCAGTGGAGGCCTGTCTGAAAGGCTCAGCTCCACGTGAGGATTTCCTAAAGCCCAGGCCTTGCAGAGGACAGAACCATTTTACAAAAACACACTTGAGAACTATGTGAAATGGCTTTCATACAGGAAAGACAAGTAGACCTAAGACTTCAGCTTAAAAAACAACAGAGAGTGGTAGGGGATAAACCAGGTCTGTCAAGGCCTGATTGCACATCAATGATGATGAGGGAACAATTCTTAATCGTCTCCCAGAGCAGGAACTGGGGACTGAGGGATCAAATGAAACTATGAAGTAGCAGGTTCAAAAAGAAGAGAGGTCTATTTCTCAAGCAGCTGTGAGAGTTACAATCACAGGATGCTGCAGACACTAGATTTACTTAAATTCAAAACCCCACTGCAGGCTCTGAAATACAAAGGCAAACACAAAGATACCACTCTTAGCTGAAGAAGTCGTTAGCTGCGAACCAGTAAGATGGGAGCTAGAAGAATAAAAGGACTTGTTTCACTTGTTCTTTTCCCTAGATAAAACATAGCGGGTCAGACCAAGTTTATGATCCTGCCAAGCTGAGGCACAGGAAGAAGCTACAGGATCTTTGACCTGTGCTACCATTGGCAGAGCAACATAATACACAGCCTTAATTCAAGCAAGCCTCCAAGACACAAGCAAGACTTTCACATTACTTTCTCTTCGAGGCATTTCACAGAAACCATCTTGAAACCAGTGAAATCAGTTCAGCATCTCCTTTTCCTCTCTTCCATGTCTAAAGACTGAGAGTTTCATGGCTACAAGGCACAAGGCAGTCCCCTCTCCCCTAGGCCTGAGCCAAGAAAAAGCTTATTGTTTTGTACATTCACCAAAAGTGTTACTCAGTTAAGGAATCCTTGTTATTTTATTGTATGAATCTCACTCTTAACGACTGTAGAAAAAAATCAGGTGTTCGGGATCACCTACACATCGATTACAACAGTCACCATAAATTCCCACAAGCACACCTTGGAACGTAGGGAAAAATGCCATCACCGGTACCTGCTTTATAAATCTAAAACCTCAGATGCATCACCTGATGAGAAAATAAGGACTTTTTATTATGTAATACTTCTGAGTTGAAATCTAAACACTATACTGAGTTGCACTGAGGTTAACAGCTTCTTCTCCCACTGTAACACCCACAATTTAAATTGTTAATTACCATACAGTAATACCCACAACTTAACTATGTGAAGCAAAGAGATACAGGAGATAAAATGCATTAAGAAGCAAGACACAACGGTACAGAATGTACATTTTCATGTTCCCTGCCCTGACACAGGCTCCTTACGCCACCTTAAAAAAATCATTTGCTGCCTCCGTGCTTCAAATCCCATACATAAAATGGAGTGAATGTCACTTCATTACCTCATCATTGATCTCCCAAGAATAAAGATTATGAAATGTCTCATACTATGGGAGTGAAGGTCACACAGAAGCCTCCCATAGGTAGCAGTACAAAACATTATTAACTAGCATTGAAGTGTTTTATTACCTCTGCACTCCTGCAACCTAAGTAACCAAATGAGCTCCAGCGAGGCTGCCAAGGAAAAACCGTGTTCGCCTGTTCACTGTGTGAACTAAGGTGCAATGACAGTACTGACATTCTCACATGAAAAAGAAAAGCTATAATAAGCATACTTCTGTATACTGAATGCCTGACAGTTTGGGGGGTTTTAGTATGAAAGGAAGCTTGCAAGCTCTTATTATTTAATAGTGCCACAGAAATTATCAGCATACTATAACATCACAAAACTTGTTCACAGCAGGTAAAATTCACACCCTGCGGTGAACCAACAAAAGACCACTTAAACCCTAATTTCTGCCTTCACAGTTGAGCCAGCTAGACTTCTAGCACTACAGGGATATCTTTCTGGACCAGAATAGAAAAGGCACTTTTGTCTTGATGGCATTTCCTCAAGACATTTTTGGTTTCCCACAGGAAAAACAATACCAAGGGAATCTGTTACTCTCTTATTTACACTTGTTGGTTCAAGTAAAACTAGAGGATGATACACCCCTGTATTCCTGTGATTTTTTTTTTAATCCCGAAAACATACACAATTTGGCCCGTCTGTTAAATTCAAATCGTAGCACGTTTTGGTTTTGAGCGCACGTAGTTACAAAGATACGCTAGATTCAGAGACCACCCTCTTCTATGAACCAGGAAGCAAACGGGACTTTACCATTCCTGAAAGTCAGTTAAGCAATCAACAAACGTGAAAATAGAGAACAAGATTAGTATTTGAGAGAGGTTCCGTGTAAGTAGCCACGAGATGACCTGCAAGTACTAAGGAAAGAAGAAAATCAGCTTGTTGATACAGCTATGCCTTCAAACATCAGTTACAGGGAAAAAGAGATTCCTTAAAGGATACAACCGGAAAAAACAAAACCAAAAACCACACACACAAACCCAAACCACAACCATATATTGAAGAATAGGACAAAGGAGGGTAAAAAGTCAGCACCGAGTACTAGGATTCTGTTTTTCTCTCTCATACAAACGCACGCGGAAACCAGGGATGTTAACTCCCGGTCTCTGTCCCTTGCCGGGTGTCTGCAGGCTCTTCCCTGTGCCTACCGAGCTGCAGCCGGAGGAGTGGAAAGTTGGATCAGTAACACAGATCATTTTTCCACCGGCAGGTTAATTTTAGAAAGGCGCTAACAAAAGGCACCACTCCGAACACCCCAAACGCGTTACTTCCCTTCCCAAGTCAACGAAACCAGCTTCCTTTCGGAGACACGATGCCACGACACAACCGGGCCTTTATTCGGCCTCTTCAGCCGAACCAAGACCTTTCCCTACCTAGAAAAAACGAATCCCACAAACCGAAGCCATAAGCAAGCAATACAGCAGACCCTGCGGATGGAAGGAAGCCGGACAGACCGACAGCCGAGTACCAGAGCAAGGCTGACGCGGGGACCATCTCTCACCGCCGCCTCTCCGCTTGCCAGCAGAACCCAGTATCCCCGGCCAGGGACTCTCGGGGCTGACAATGGGCTCCCCGCGCCCACCTAAGGCGAAGGACGCTTGACCCCTCGCAGGGACCCGGCAACCGAGGCCGGCCGGGGCGCGCAAACCCACTCGGGCTTCCCTCGCGGTCACTCGGTCACTGCCGCCATGGACGCCGCGCACAGGCCCCGCTCCTCGCCCGCCCGGAGCTTCCCCGCTGCAGCCCACGGACATCGCCAGCCCGGGCAGAGCTGCCGCGGGGCTGAGGCGCTGCTCCCGCCCGGCAGCGGCCTCGCTCTCCCTAGCCCGGCCGTGAGTGAGGGCCTCCCGCCGCACCTGTCGGGTGGTTGCGCGGTCCGGGGAGCGGAGGGCAGGCGCGGCGGTGGCGGCGGCAGCGGCAGCAGACAATGGAGGAGTGAAGGACAGACACATTGACACACGCGCGCCGCTGCGGCCGCCCCCTCCGCCCGCCCGCACCACTGCCGGCACCTCCCAGAGGGTGTAGAAAGTAGGAGACGCAGGAAAGCTAGAAGGGGGGATAAAAAACCACAAATCCTGTTTCTTAACCTCAAAACAAGGACCAGAAGAAAAACAAACTTCTTCTCGCTAGCAGTACCGAGCCGGGAACCTGCCGAATAGGGGCCAGCCGGCACCCGATCCTCCCCACGGCTCGGCAGGAATGGTTCACCCCGCGGCCGGCCCCTAGCAGGGCGGAGCGGCGGGAGGAAGTCGCCATGAGGAGCGGGGTGGGGGTGCGCACCGCCCGCCTGGCGGCAGGGAGGGGGTACGAAAGGGGTGCTGTGGGCCTGAACCTCTGCCGTGACCCGTCCACCTTACCGCCTGTGGGGGACGGGGCGCGATGGCTCCCTCCCGGAGAGGTGACCTGAGTCCAGAGGAGAAGGATTTGCTAGGAGTGATCGCTAGAGGTGAGCCGGGCCTTCGCCCCTCCGTGGCTGACGGTGGTAGTGCTGTCCCGGTGGGCCGGGGCCGACCGCCTTCACCTCTTCGTTGCTATCTGGCGAGGTGGCTGCTGGCGGGGGTTATGCCCTGCCCCGTGTCGTAGCTGCGGCTGGCCTCGTAGAGGCTGGGTGGCCCCGGCGGTAGTGTGTCCCCCCCACCCCCCCTGAGGAGTTGTGGTGGCGGGCGCAGGGCAGCGCGGCGGCCCCTCAGCGGGGCCCTCTGGCCGTTACTGGCCGCGGCGTGGCGTGCCGTGGGCTCCCCTCAGGCCTGGGGCGCCTCTGGGCCTGTGCTGAGGGCCGGCCTCGTCCCGCGGCTCCCCAGCCGGGAACATGGCCGTTCGCCTGGCAGCGAGGGCGCTTCTCACGGCGGCCGAACGTGGGGCAGGCCTGTGCCATGCAGGGGGGGGCAAAGGAGGCCGCCTGCGTGGCGTGGAGGAAGTGCGCAGTGCTGCACGGGTAGGGCTGGGGAAGCCCAGCTTGGGGTTGTAGACTGCCAAGGGAAGCTTACATCTTTCTTATATGTATTTATATTAGTAACATACATTGAAGTTTATTTAATGACTTCTATTAATGTGTTCTGGAAAAAGATGTTTTCCTGGGGATAATGCAGTCCTTTAGCCTGTTACAGGCTTCCCTATGTGCTGTTGCCAAACCAGGATGTCCTAGCGGACAAGATGTTCTTAATTTAAGAGAACTTGAGCTTGTCCAGGGTATTCTACAGCTCTGATCCTCTGCACTATTTTGCGTGTGTTGCAGTTTCACCATATTCCCTGGTGCATATGCTTATTGCTGGGGGGCTTTTTGTCATGCTTGCTCTAACAGCTGGGTTTCCACGGTCCAGCAACACAAATTTCACAGCCCTGGCTGAATAGCTACACTCCAAACTGTGCTTTGGAAATAGTGAGTTATGTTCGTTAGTTGGAGGTAAACTAAAAACACCTGATGTGTTTCATGCATTTCTATGTGAGGTTCTGAGGCAATTGGAACCTATAAGATTTTATTTATAGTTTTGGAGATTAACTCTCAATTATATTAAAATGCTTCTCTGTGTCAATGAGCAAAGGACAGTCAGCAATGAATGTACTGTGAAACAGAATTTCAGGGACACCTTAGAGAAGCTTTCCAGTACCTTAAAAGGGCCTGCAGGAAAGCTGGAGAGGGACTTTTTATAAGGGCAGGTAGGAATAGGACAAGGAGGAATGGTTTTAAACTGACAGATTTAGATGAGATTTTAGGAAGAACTTCTTCCTTGTGAGGGTGGGGAGGCACTGGAACAGGTTGCCCAGAGAAGCTGTGGCTGTCCCATCCCTGGCAGTGCTTCAAGGCCAGGTTGGACGGGGCCTTGAGCAACCTGGTCTAGTGGAAGGTGTCCCTGCCCATGGCAGGGAGTTGGAACTGGGTGACCTTTAAGGTCCATTCCAACCCCAACTATCATGTGATTTACTGATGGTTAATCTACAAAGATCTTGATTTTAATCAGGAATGGAACTGATCTTTTTTCCTCTTGATTCTCATTTTATGCCTTTTCTCACACCACTTTTTCTCTCTTTTTGTCTGTTTCTTTTCCATGAAGGAAACACTGAGGAGGCTGGAAGGCTGCTGGGCAGCAAGAATGTCCGTGTCAATTGCTTGGATGAGGTACAGTGAAACTATACAGGCATTATGCTGGGTTTAGCAAGGAAAATACTAGGTCTGAAGGCCTTCTTATTGTTACATTATATTGTTACATAGACTGCTGGAAATCAGAGTTATCCTGAAGGTACTTCCAGCCTGCAGCCGAATAGTGAACCTCTGAAGAGCTCAGCTTCTTTTTTTTTCCCCAGAGAAAGGTTAAATATGATAAATTGTTTTAAAGATTAATGTGACTTCAAATACTACACTGGCAGTATTTTCTCTTACGTTCAAGCATGAACTTGGGTGTCTGTAAGGTGAGAACACTGCAGGAAGACAAATGGGGGTCCTCCCTGACTTCTTGTCCCCTCCACCAAACTTTAGTTCCCTGTGCTTAGGCAGCAGCAGACAACATGGGTAAAGATACCTGTCTTCATCTAATGCTTGCATCTTACCACCCAAATCCTTATCTCTGTAGAACCATAAACATAGTTGGAGAGCGAGCAGCTGAGTCAGAAGTGGGAAACACGCTCTCTTTTGCAGAGACTGATGTAGTAGACATGTAGTATATAAAGTGCTACCTGAAGATGGGAGGAAGTTTGTGGAGAAAGGAACCTTGTGTGATGTTCATGTTTTCTAGAACATGCAACATTAATATGAAGTGTAACATGGAAGCAGTTTGTCCACATTGTCATACTAGAAGGCCCAAAATTGGACAGGGCCAAAATTACCACTTCATCTGGTCTCCTTTTTGGAATATTGATAGCCTTTCTTGTGCTGCAACAGATTCATTTTCTGGTTGTTCTTCAATACAGTTAAATACATATACCTTAATTTCTAATGTATGAATTTCAACAAGCTTATGACAAGCTAGTCAAACTAAGCTTACAGTAAACTTTAGGAAGGAACCCAAGATACAATACAAGTACATTTGCAAGCGTGCTTTATTGCATGGACTGCAAAAACTTTTCTTTCAGTGTAATTGCTGGACTAGTGCTGAATGACTGCACTCTTGATGAAGGATTAGTGCGATGTGCAGGATTACTGTTGAGAGGATATGGTTTATTAATAGAAACCATAACCAAGTTATGCCTCAGGCTGTTGTTAAAGAAGAAATAGTGTTAATGATACTTGCCTAATGCTCACATCTGCCTAAATAGACCCAAGGCACATAAGGTGTAATGGATTTCTTGCAGTCTCCTTTTATCCCCAAGAGTGGTGTGTAATGATGCATATTAAACAGGAAAGGGTTCAGATTTGTTTAGGAGTCTTCATCAGTCATCTCACATCAACTTTTAGAATTGTTTTGTTGTAAGCCATTTTCCCTTTAATGCGTTATTCTAATATCTAGATGCAAATAGAGTGTGTGAAACCCCAGTTAAACATTAGCTTCATCTGTTTTTCAATGTTGCCACAGCTGGAGACTACTTTGAATGCATCGGGTTTCATTTTGTTCCTCTGCTGCTTTAGCAGCTTATGCTGAAATTCACATTAGTGTTTATATTACTACTGTTACTTATTAATGTTAAGAAATGAGGAAACAGCTGAAAATTGAATGCTTAGATATTGAAATGGGAGCACAATTCAGTTGGGAACTAAAAACTCATTTCCTTCCTTCAAGTCCTTTCTAAGGGAGAGAATCCACAGATTGAGCACAGGTTTAATGTAAGTCTTTCTTCTAGCTGTGGTACAGGAAACATGCCATTGCAGTTTCATAATTTCCACAGGCTGGAGAATCCACAGCACCCAGAAGCAGGCTGTTCCATATTGCACTTCCTGATTTTCAAACAGTAAACGCAAAGATGCCTTTTTAATCTTGGGGTTGATCCTGTATTTAAACTGCTTGGATCTGCCTCTCCTAGATTGAACACTACTGTCAATCAACCACCTTTTCCCTACGTACCTTCTGACAAGGACCAGATCACATTTTAACATCTTCCAAATGCACTGGCTGTTTAAGAAACTTGCCTAAAGCTGTGTTTCTTCAGCAGCTGAGCTATAATCATGGCTCTTTTCCAAATCCTTTTCAGTTGTTTCAGTTTTTTCCTTCAAAACTGTAGGCATGAGCTGGACACCATATTTCAGCATTTCTTCTGCTGTTGTTATATATCTAGAAACCAAAAAAGTATTTCCTTTTTCTGCCCATGTGCAGTGCTCCACTGGAAGTGCCAGTCTGCAGTGCTGCACTGGAAGCAAAGTAAGACACCTTTATTCATATTACCTTCACAGATGCCCCTCTTCCAGAAGACTGTAGCTATCCAGCAGATCCAGTCCTGCTTTTTCTCTAGCAGCCTTTCTGACCAGATCAGATTTTTGTTGTTGATGTTTCTTTGTGGCTTTAGGTAGTTGAAGAAAGGAAAGGTCTTTAGGTTTAATCACTGCATTCATGAAAACAAAGAAATAAGCTCTACCAAAAAGCTTATCCTTAACAGTTTGGCAGCTTTAAAACTTCAGGTGTGTTTAAGCTCAGATGTCCTAAAACGGACATGTAGGTGGGCAATGGAAATGGATGCAAAACAAATGCAAATGTGTTTCATTTATAAATGCAGACTGCATAGTTGTGTTTTGTCCTGTTTTAAATGGAGTGCTTGCTAATTTGGAAACATAGTATGGAAGAACGTGTTCAGGAATTTTCTTTCCCCTGGGAGTACAGAGCTTGTAAATAGCATTGTGACTTCATGTGGGTAGTTAGCTGATTTTAACCCCATCCATTTGCAGGGTGAAGCTGAGGTCTCTCAGCTTATTGCAGAAGGGCAGTCTAGAGGAAGCATGGTTTTCTGTGGAAACTGGAAGCTTCCTTCAGTCCTGTTGGTGGTTGAGGTTGCAAAGGAGCACTGTACTGCTACAGGCCCATGTTTTCTGCAGATCCGGTAGAGAGACTTGACCTGAAAAGGCTTCATGTTTTTTCTGTAGTTAAAATAATTTTAGGGTCATTCATCATAATCTTATGTATAGAAATGTCATTCGGCATTAGCTGCATTATTTTTTTCCTCTAGTTTGGTAATTCAGTTGTTCACTTCTGCAGCAAAAGAAATCTTGTAGAAACAGTCCACTTCTATATGCTAATTACAGACCTGAATGCTTCCTGGGAATTGAAGCAGCAGCTGCTTATTTGTGTATGAGATGCGTAGCTTTACTCATACTCATGTTCAGTGGAGGGTTCTTCAGTTAATCTATCTTGCTACTACAGTGTGGACTTCCTATGCCAGCAGAAAATGCCCAGATCCTTAGTCTTTATGGAGGAGAAAGAATTCTATCTTCTGATTTATTTACTTTGTTTTTTAATAGTATTACAGAATACACAAACCAAAGAAAATTCAGCAGCTATTGAGACTTACCTGGTTTCAGTTCAGGTTGCTGACTGATGCAGACTGAACAGATGAACAGAAAGATCACCAAATGAACCTGATGTATTACATATGTGAAGCCTACAGTTCAGCATGATTATAACGGAGAACTGTAGCTACGATTGGCACTCATTGAACAGTAATTCACGTTATAATTAGTTCTTACTTAGCTATAGCTAAAACGATTTGTGCATGTATTTGCTTGCAGGAAGTTTGATAGGTAAGGGCAATCTTACTCAAAAGCCGTAAGGGTGACATTTCTGAAGGTTTCATCCCCTGCAAAGTTCCATCACGTATTTCTAGGCGAGCAGCATTCAGTACCATTTCTTTTAAAAGTTGGAGACATTTGTACAATCCAGTTCCAAATGGCTACGTGAGCCAATCTTGATGAGGTGGTCTCATTTCAGTAGTGCTCTTCCTTTCAATTCAGAAGAGCTGATTTTGAAGACGTACATAACTAGTGCAGTGAAGAACGCCTGCCCTTTCTTTTCATCGCTTGTTCCCTTTTTAGTAACTTCCCAGGTGTTGTCTCAAAAGCAAACCAACAGTCGGTGTTTAGTTGGAAATTTCCTGAAGGAGTAGAACTGGTGTTGTTGCCTGAATCTGAAGAATAAAACAAGGCACTTTCCGTGTTCATACGGGGTTGGGTTCCTCATTGCAAAATGAGCTTGGAGATGTGGATACATTAATATGGTCAGCGTGCAGGTGTCTATAGCAGTTGTCAGTTAGGGGGTTTACAGCCCTTTCCTGCTTCATTTAGATAGCTGGTATTTACACACGCAGTGTCATGGTGCACCCCAATACCTGCTGAGGGAGCTGCAGCAGTGTGATCCAGCCTATTAAGATGTGCCACATCTTGGCCAAGTTTCCGTGGTTGAGAAGAAGGGTGAAGTGAGCATGAGAAGGGTAAAACACTGGGAATGGTGGGACCACTTGGATTCCTCTTTTCTCTTGTTACACAAGTCAGTGTGGTTATTTTAGTGAGGAATCAGAGGCATGTGATCCACAAAACAATGGCTTTTAAAATTATATCATGAGTGTTCGTACACAGTCAGTATGAGTGTTTCAATGCTTGCAACAGTTTTTCTTCTGAATATGCACAGGTTACTGGCATGCAAGGAGGTCTGTGTATTTGAATTCCTTTGTCCCAGCTCTTGTACCCCGGCCACCCTGCTCCCCAATGTTTTTGTTCAATGAAGGCAAAGAAACACTGTTGTTGAAAACTTTCTCTCTAGTCCCTAGAAGGCAGAAGGTTGCTTTTCCAGGTTATTCTCTTTTTGGAAATCAAATCTGGTTTTAGTCATCCTATGGAAGCACACCTCTCCCAGGTGCTGTGGAGTGAGATAGGCTGACCTGCTGGCTGCTTCTCCCACATCTGGTGGCAGAGTCCAGCCTGTCCCTGGTTCTAATACTCCTCTGCCCTTCCTGCCTCCCTGTGAATCCTTTTCTTCCCCTAAATCCAGCTGATTTAGCCCACTGAGCCTGTAGGATCTCTTTTTGCTTGGTTTTCTTTTTCCTTCAGTTGGCTCCCCACCTGTGGCAGCATTAGGTGACCTTAGGTCTTGGAATCCCATCCCTCAGTCTGCTTCTGGTAGGTTTTCAGCACCAGGAACTGGGAAGGGTGGTATGTAATGGCTGGCCTGGCTGTGCCATGAGACATAGCCCCATTGTGCCAAGGAGTCCTCCCTGGTCGATGACCTGAAGAACTTAGTCAAGGGAGGTCAGGGAATGCTTACAGCCGGTGGGAATTGGTCGTAATGCTCCTTGTAAACCACATACAATCCCTGCAAAGTAAACAAGAAACTGGGGTTGATTATTCCAGGGAATAAGGTTAAAAGACTGGATTTTTGGTCAAAAGAATGTTACATAGTAGCTACTAGAAAATTGAGTCCTTATCCTATGTTCTGTACTGGAACAGTAATAATTTATTTAATCTTTATGCTTAATAAACTTGTCTTCTAGTTTAGTCTTTTAAGTATGTTGTCTTGAGAATCGAAATGTCATCTGTCCGAGAACAGACTGTTGCTTGACCTGTCTTTGATGTTCAGCCTTGGAAGGGTATTTGCAGTCATTTCGATTTCTGCACGGGGACATAAGACAGGACACGAAGCTTTTTCAGAGAAGCTTCTTTCTAGCCTGTCCCTTTTTTGTTGGCTGTGAATGTGAAAGGCTGATGTTAGTGTAACTCCCGTTCCAACTTCGTAACAACTGTCCACATGGGTTTGGTTTTTTTTAATCCAAACCACAGCCTGATGCTCTTAAAGTTTATTCAAAGGCTTTTAAAGAAGTTTCCCAGGAGGCAAAAAGGAAAGTTTCCCAGGATAACAAAGAAAACCCCAAACCCAAAGCAAACCAACCCTTTCGTTTGTCCTGCCATCTTCAGGTGGGTTTTTCAAGTGAAACAACTGGCATTCAAGATGTAACCAGACTTAAAATCATTGTTTTTTTAAAGTTCCTTCTCCAGTCAAAAACCTTAGAGTGTTCATCTCCCCTTACAGCAGTTCTTCTCTGCACTGCGGAAGGAGAGGAATCCATACTATGACTCCAGACTGAGATGGGTCCATAAAAATGGAATGGCTGTCAAAGTAATGTAAGGGAACATATAAATATTAGGATAGAAAGCCTTTACTTAACCTTTGTAGGACCACAAATGAAACCTAGCAAAACTAACCTTAAATCTGTTCTGTGTTTCTGAAGTGATCCCTTCAGGTATTTTGTTTCTTTGATGGCAGCTTATATTGCAGTTTACCATAATATTTCAAGTTACTAAATTGTAATGCATCAAGTAATAATTTTTTTATTGCTTTCAGTTAGGATGGGTAATAATGACAATCTGGTACTTAAAAATTGCTATTATAATTTCCCCAATTTCCATCATCTTTAGGATGGTTTTTATTATTATACCATTACATTTAACTCACTTGGGTTTTATTCTATCGTAAATTGAAACAAGAAATATATTAAGGCTCAAAGTGACAGTTGCATTATTTCAGAGTATCCCAGTACCGTGTGTTTACAGACCTGCAGTAATGGGGTACCCAAGTGTATTCGTGCATACAGCCTTAACCTGCAAAAAAAGGAAGAAAATGACATTTCTTCTTCCTTCAGGGACAAACTGAAGCACGCTCCCTTGGAGAATGTTCTCGGGCAATTGCTGTGCCTTGGCTGATCACAGGAATCCTGACTTGATATTAAGTGAAAATAAACAGCATATTGGAAAAAGCATGCTAGATTCTAAAACAAGAATGCCATGCAGTTTCCTCAAACAGGGATGTTCGTCTCCCTGCCCTTTGAGAGGAAAGGGCCTGCACTAACAATTCACCCTGCTTCTGAAAACATCCCCTAGGCTTTGCCCAGGTTTGCATTCTGATAAAAACTCAGTGCCTCCCTTGCTGAAGCTAATGCTTTTTGCACTGGTGCCGTTTATCAAAGACAGGGTTTGAGATGGTGTCACTGTTAAAGTCTAGGTAGAGCTGTGTATCCGTGGAAAGGCTTTCAGAGCCTTTATCCACAAAGGTGGATAAATGAGAGAGAGGAGGGTAGCAAAATTACCAGTCATCGTGACTAAAAATGAGCAAGATGGGTTTCAGAAACTGTAATCTTTGTAATGGCAAAAGCAGCAAGAGCCTCATTTTCTTGTTGCTTACCATATAATGCAGAAGAGAAAAGAAATCATTCAGGAACAAACCAAATTCTCTAAGCCAAGCTTTTTCCTGCTAACAGAGGCATTAGTTGTCTTTAACACACTAAAGGCTAGTGACAAATTGGCAGTAAATGGTTTTCATTGATTCAGCAGTGGTCTGTTTTCAAGTAGAACACAGCACAGTCAGAGCAAATGGTGTGGAAATGGACAGTCTACTGCATGTTTTTAGTAACCATATATTTTCATGAAGATTTTGTTTCTAACAGGTATTACATGAGGCTTTGGTAGTTACACTCAATATGTATGCACAAGTCCATGTTATCAGTGGGATGAAGATCAAAAGATATAAATAGTTCTTCTATGTATGCTACTTTCTTTCTCTTTTGCTTTTCAGCATGGCATGACCCCTCTAATGCACGCAGCCTACAAAGGGAAAGTAGACATGTGCAGGTTGCTGTTGCGACATGGAGCTGATGTTAACTGCAATGAACACGAACATGGATATACTGCCTTGATGTTTGCCGGACTTTCAGGTAATTTCTTACTGCACTTGGAACAGTGATTTTTGATCCATTGATGGGCACAATTGGCCATAAGTTAATAATTTAATGGAAAATGTTAGCACATTTTTATCATTCAGGTTTACGGTTACTTATGTGAAACATGCAAATATGGCAAGAACAGCTGAGCCATCAGGACAGTGGAATGGGAGAGCTGCTCCTCAGGCTTGGGATCTTCTTTCATATAAAACTCAGTTTTATTCAGTGTTTTGAGGCATAGAGTCTGTCTGTACTTGTCCTTTTTGTTCCAGACCTCAAAAGCCAGTCTCACGTGCCAGTTTCTTGTGCAGCGGGATGCATTCTGTTGAATTACACTGTGTTACACTGAAAAAGATGCTGCACCAAACTGCCTTTTGTAGGAAGTAGCTTTTAGTAATATTTGGGGCTTATCAAATCAATCCAGTATTTTTCAAATCTTGCTTTTCTCCATTATTTTTGCAATTATCTTTTGGACTTTAAAAAAAGTGTGCTTAGAAAGCTTTAAAAAACATGTTTTATCACGTGAATTTTTTCTCTTCTATGACTCTGGCTTTTTCATACTTTTCTTCCCATGAGCCTGCATATAGCTGTGTATATCTTCTCCTGTCTCAGGTGGTGGTTTGCAGCTTTCCTTTTGCTGTTCTTTTTCCCCAGTGAAAGGAAAAAATATTTCCCTCAGTGAGAAAAAAATGCTCCATAAAAAACGCTGTTCCTTCTGGGAAAAAGATTAGGTTTGGGAATATGAGGTTATTTTAAGTATCTTCTTTAGTAGGCCAGGCACTTTTTCCCTAAAAAAGAGGTTCTAGGGAAGTTAAGATCTCTTAGCAGGTAGAGTTTAATCTCTTTCATCTTCCTTCATCATAAGTATCAAAAAAAAGAAGGGGAGGGGGGTGTGTTTCTGAACCTTAACTGGCTCTTCAGCTTGCTCTTCTGCTAAAGCTTTGCTTAAAAGGTTGGGAAATTCCAGCATTCTGTGGCATTGAGCAGTATCAGCAGATAGATGGGAACAAATTCTCAGAGGCTGTTAAATGACTGCAGCTCTATGGAAAACGCTGGCTTTTTACAGTTTGCTCACAGCTGAGCTTTTAACTTGTCATGCCAGGTTTGAATGCTTCATGAAAGCTGACCTTTAAGTTCTGTTCTCTGTGAGTGCAAAAGGAGCACTATACGCTGACACAATGCCTTTGCTTTTAAATAAGAAACATTCATTTCTATCCACCACCCCTTTCTTTTTCTTATATTTACTTTTCTGTATGTAGCATATGCACAAAACCTGGTAAAGGAAGAATACCTTTGAAAGCAGAACTCCACCGTGGTGACAAGTGTCCTTATTGGTCTCTGAAGGGCACCAATTAAGTCATCTAATTTTCCCATAAAATTGTAACTTCATTTTACTTGGTATTTAGCCCAGTCTGAACACCCAGTTCCTGCTGTGGAGAAAGGAACAATCTGTTCTCTTCTCTATGCTCCTGATACATAATAGTACTGGATTTGTTTTTCTTCTTAGAATAGCAAATGTTGTAGTTGAACTGTCGGGCTGTATTAGTAGAATTTGCTTCTATACTGTTATATGGAGGGATCAGGCTCCTTGTAGTTATGTGCCTATGGTTCCCACAAGCTCCACAGGGAGCTGAATGTGTGTACCAGAGAGCAGAGTTACACCCTGCCTGAATTTAGTTTTTACTTTGGTTTAACTCTCTGGAGCCATAAATGTGGAGGCAGCACTGTGCCTTTCTCTTAATCCATTCTTAAAATAATGACATTAAGAACATTTATTTCCCTCAGCATTATTCCTGGTCTTTAAGAAATAAACATGTTTTCCTGCAGCATAAAAAGTTACAAGTTCTTATTCCCTATATCTTCACCCAAATTCAGGAAACAAGGAAATCACCTGGATGATGTTGGAGGCTGGAGCAGAGACTGATGTTGTCAACTCTGTGGGAAGGACAGCAGCTCAGATGGCTGCTTTTGTGGGTAAGGTGAAAGTCGTCTTATTTCCTAAATTCCTAAAGAAGTAAAATGTTAGATTCTGATGTTTTTTCTTGGAGGAGCATTATGTAATGGCCTGTTCTGAACTGAGTCAGTTGTGCAGCTTTTTTTTAACCACATTTTGTCCTATTCCCATGCTTCAGCTTCATAAAAGCACAAATGATCTCATTTGTGGGAATAGATGCTGCCGTTCTCCACATGTGCAAGTTCTTTCAATGTCTTTGCTTTCCAAACAGTAGGAGAAAGCTGGTGACATCGGAGGTGTCTGAAGTGCAGTGCAAAGGGTGTAATTGGAGCTTCCTTTGTGGGAAGGAACGAACGTAGCACAGCACTAGGAGTCAGGAACTCTGATCTGAGCTTTGCCACTAGCATGCAGCGTGCTAGAGGAGAGTTGCCTCCAGCCCTTCCCTCTCTGCATTTGAAAGAGAGGGAAGGCTTAGAACCTGTTCGGAAGTAGTCAGTACCTGCTGACCTGAACTTGAGTAGAACAGGAGAAAGGTTCTAGTATGCAACCATGCAACCAGGCTTTTATCTGTTACATTTCTTTTTCTTATCTTTNACAGCTCTCCAACTCAAGGAAGCTTGGGAGGAGTGGTAATGAAGGGAATAAACACTGGCACTCAGAAAAAGCAGTGTTATTTTGTTGTGCAGAAGATCCTTGTGAGTGATGCTGCCTGTTATTAACAAGTGCGCTTTTCTGAAATGGATTTGCCTTCTCCAGGAGAGAATGATGTGAGCTGATGGTACCTTTTTTCCCTAACCGCTTCTTTACCCACTTTGACAGTGCTGAGAGATCCCGTGATTAATTTTCCCAAATACACCACTCCTCTCTTTCTAGCAAGGATGTGTGATAAAATGCTAACACAAAAAGTAGGGTCATTTTAATGACTCGCCTATCGCTGCCCAGATAACCTTCCAAAAGAAAACCAAAAAAGGAGGACCTGTATTTTCAGTTGAACACAACCTTCTCATATTGTTCAAACACCTTGTAAGTCCCTTGGGTGTTCTGGATTCAAGAGCCCACCTTGCCATTTAGATTAACTTCCCTGAATAGGCAGTTAGAGCAGTTTCCATTTCAATTTTACCTCATTCTGTCCTTTCAAAGAGGAGAAGATTGACATAGCTCACTTGAGGTTCAAACAGCAAAACACTGTTCACTAGTATGTCAGAGAAGTCTGCTTCTAATAATTATTCCTTGGATTTGGAGAGTCTTTTCCAATGTGATGCTGAATTGAATTATTAAGTGAATGGGGAATGTTATCTCATAATTTGGGAGAGTTCTTGTATAAGATCTTGCATAAAATCTTACTGCATCAAGATAGAATAAATGTTCTTGGGCATACTGAGATATGCTACTCTCTAAAAGTCTGAATGTTGGAATCCATTCCCGTTCTTTTTTATTCTCTGTCCAATCAACATTAATTCAGCTGTCTCTGTGTGGGAAGTGAGGATACTTCTTCCCCTGTCGTTTGTCTTACACTATGCTCTATTAGCTTAGAACAGTCTCTTCTAAACTAGTGGAGGGTTTTAAATGCTGGAATGTGGTTGTCTATGTCATCTTCTACTGATGAATAGGATTAGTGCCAAGATAAATCAGTCAATTTAATGAATGTAGTACTGAGCCAGAGAAGCTAAATTTTACTTTCCCTTTACCCAAGTAATCCATCATGTTGTCAGATGTAGAAAACAAGAAGGGGATCTGGTTACAAGATGGTTACTTTCATCACGGTCCTTGGTTTTCTGGTAAATGTTAAGCATATCCAGTTTTTATAGTTTCTCCCCCTTCAGGTTAATAGGCTGCTCTCTGTTTCAGGTCTGAAGAACCACAAGCCTCAATACAAGTGACATTCATTTTTGAAAGTACAAAGTGGGGAGAATTCCTGAGAAAACGTTAACACCAGTATGAGTCTGCCAGCATAGTGGAACTTTGGGGAGGAATACCTCTTCTCTTGGATTTGGCTTACTAATGGAAGAGGATGCAGGAAGGGGACAGAGCTGTCAGATTGAAACTTCATGTAGTCATTCCCTGCTGAGAGTCCCTTAATGAACATCAACGTTACATACAAAAGAATAGCAAGAAGTGCCCATTACCAGTGCAAAGCATATCACATTAAGCTTCACTGTGGGTAATTCTCACCTGTATTGCTTAGGTTAGATTTCAGTTTAGGTCTTTTATTTTGTTCTGTTTTGTTTCATTGCACTAGTGATTTCTTTTTCTTTTCCATGTGTGCCTTTAGGTCAGCATGACTGTGTGACAGTCATCAACAACTTCTTTCCCCGTGAAAGGCTGGACTACTATACTAAACCACAAGGCTTAGATAAAGAACCAAAACTGCCAGTGAAACTAGCTGGGCCTCTACATAAAATCATTACTACTACTAACATGCATCCTGTTAAGGTAAAGTAATGCGTACATTGTATGTTTGTTGGTGTGGGAACTGTTTCTTTATGTCAGAAAGCGTTGAGCCCTTCTGAGAGTCCAGCTGAGATCAAAAGCATCATCTGTTAATTCAGATGCTTCTGAATTACAAGGGATAACGGGTTCAAACTTAAACAGGAGAGGTTGAGATTGGATCTAAGGAAGAAATTCTTTCCTGTTAGGGTGCTGAGGCACTGGAATGGGTTGCCCAAGGAAGTTGTGAGTGCTCCATCCCTGGCAGTGCTCAAGGCCAGGTTGGACAGAGCCTTGCATGACATGGTTTAGTGTCAGGTGTTCCTGCTTATGGCAGGGGGATTGGAACTGGATGATCTTGAGGTCCTTTCCAACCCTAACTATTCTATGATTCTATAATGAGAAAGAATTGGGCTCAACATTTAGCCATGATTAGAAAATGAAGCGATTTCAGTGTTCATATACACCAGAATCTAACTAACGCCTACTGGAGAGATTCGTATTTTTTTTACATCAACAACCATAAATGGCTTTCTTTGTTGGCATTCTGGTTTTTTCCTGGCCCCACTTGAAGTGGAAACAAAACAATTTCCTATCTTAACAAATTTCATTGTTCTCTGAGTGCTTGTCTCAGCATGTATCTTCTTACCTTCATCACTGGTTCACCGTAGTAACATCTACTGCCGCTGCTGTTTCTGAAAGCATGGGCAAGAGACCTTTATTTTTACCTCCCAGTACATTTGCTGAAAAGGATGGGTTTTATGGTTTGTTCCTCCAGCCTAGTTGAGAGAAATGACTTCACCTAAATTCATAGCCACGTTCCTTGGGCTTCTCATGCAAAGTTAGGAGTTCGTCAACAATTGTCAGCTAGGTATCTGCAGTACATACAAACAGTAATGCACTGGTGGCAGCTAGTTTAGGGATTAGGGGATATAGTTTCATCTTCAGATGGTTAGTTCAGTGCTTTACCAGTCTGCCTGAAGTTCTACAAGGTTATGTGAGGTCGATACGTTCTGCAAAACTGCTTAAATGGTACAAATCCAGTTTATTTTGGGTGTTCAGAAGGAATCAGATTTTAGGACAGTGGATGCTCACTTCTTTTGAAAGTGTTTTGATCAGGTTCTTAGTCTGGAAAACATCCATATTTTTAGTGCCAGTCATAATTTTAATTGTTTCTTGTTATGGGAACTGTGAATTACAAGGGGAAGACAGTGAATATTGGCAACTCTACTGAAATTTAGCCTCAGTGAGCTATATAACCTTTAATGCTAATGCACAGGCTTAAAAATACGTCTCCTAATAGGATTCTGTTTTCTTCAATCTTTCTCACAGATCGTGTTGCTGGTAAAAGAGAACCCTCTGTTGGCTGAAGTAGAAGCACTGCAGAAATGTTACAGGGTTCTGGATCTCATCTGTGAGAAATGCATGAAGCAGAAAGACATGAATGAAGTACTTGCTATGAAAATGCACTACATCAGCTGTATCTTCCAGAAGTGCCTCACGTTTTTAAAAGAGCGAGAAGATAAACTAGACGGGTTTATCAAAAGGTATGTGTTTTGACAGAGGTCTGAAGACTGATGGGTGAACCAGCTTCACAGATAGCAGAGAATTACAACTGGGATATTAGATTGGATGTTCTGGATAAGGGTTTTGACAGGTGCAGTCACCTCAGGGTGGCACTGACTCCCTTTTTTTTTGAGTGGCCTTGTCCTTTCCTGGGGTTACAAAGGAAACACTCCTAGAGTTCCAGCTGCCTACTGGAACTGGTTAGAGCTTGGCAATCATACGTACACCATGAAGGGGCAGAGAGCAACATGTGGTGCAGAAAAATGGAGTGATGGGCTTGACGACAGAATTCCTCAGTGTCCAGTATGGATCATCTGGGAACATTACTTCTGCCGTTTTGCTTTCCAGTAGTCATACAGGATGAGATTTTAAGCAACCAAGAACTGCAAATCCCACTGGCTCTGGGTGAGACTTAAACACGTCTTCAGTATCTACTCAGAGTTGCAAAGCCACCTGACCGATCTTAAGTATCGAAGTAGTGGCCTGGCTTTTAGAAGGATCACATTCCCCAGAGCCTTCTGTGCGTTTCTGACTGACACTGAGGTTATGAAGTCGGCTTTCATGTACTGAGATCAAATAGTTCATCAGTGATCCATATAGAAAGGTAGGAACCAACCAGATAAACACAGAGGCATCAGGACTATAACACATTACTAAACATAAATAAAGCAGAATTTGTGGTTTTGAAGTATCTTGCATTCTTCAGTGCTTATTTTTACAATGCTCCTTTTTAAACACAACAAAGCATTTTGCTACTTAGGTCACATGTAGGGTCTACCTGTAGATGATTATTTTTCTGTATGTGGTTGAATCAGTAAGTAGTGGTTCCAGAGCATACAATATGAAGTGGCTGAGTTACTTTGAATTACAGTTCTTCTCTATAGTTTGAAGGAGGGCAGAGTACAGCATGCTGTGTATCTGTTCTTGAGCATTTACCGTGTGCTTTCTTATTTGACTTTGGTTTTAAAAAACTTAGTCTCTTGAAAGGGAGAGATAAAGATGGTTTCCCTGTCTACCAAGAGAAGCTCATTCGAGAAAGTATCCGCAAGTTTCCTTACTGTGAAGCTACATTGCTGCAGCAGCTCGTGAGAAGTATTGCTCCTGTCGAAATAGTAAGTCTTTCTAAGCAACCTGCATGGTAAATTCAGTTCAAGCTAAACCATCTTTCTGCTTATCTCTTCTGCAGTGTACTGTATTAAACACAGGGTTTTGATGTCCCTCAGCTCTGGCAAACTGTGGGTTTATTTACATACTGCACACAGGTGCTTTAAAATACTGCAGCTAGTAATTTTTTCTTGTGCCTGTCATGAATGTTTATATACTTCTGCTTGGAAAGAAAACTTAAACCAGTTTGTTTCTTGTCTGAGTTTTCTTTTTCTGCTCTGGAATGCCCATGCGGGTTTTCTTGGCGGATTGGCTTTTACAAAGTGTAGATTTAGACACAGATGAAACTCATTTTGCGCTCTCTTTTTTCATAGTTACATTCAGTTTAAGATCTGATCGCTTCCCAGATTTCATGCATTCACTATTTCTAGCATACATAAAAAGTTGATAATACGCAATGGTAGAAAAAGAAGAAACATTCTGTGAAGCTGCTTTTATCAAGGGATGCAATACAGAAGATGATGCAACGTAGAGCAAAATTTGTATCTGAATTAGGAAATCCAAATTACATGGCAAAAAATCCCACTTCAGTTTTCCTCATAGGCCTTTGCTAACACTTCATTATAGTGTTATTAGTTACATCAGAACAAATTTTACACAAGAGCTAACTGTTCTTTAAGAATGTTCTTTCTGGTCTCTGCGAGCTTGATGTTCTATGCACTAACACTGGGGGAGTGGAACAGTTCTGTGACTTGTTTGGATTATGCTGAGTGAATTAAAAATAGCCTCCATCTTAAGTGGCTCCAAGTCTATTCAAATATCCTGAGGCTTAATGGAATCCTGACTGTTTGCCTAAGCCAGAAAAATAAACACAGTGTGAAAACATAAGCCATCAGGATGCATTAAGACTTGGTTTAAAGTAACCATTTTCTTTCCTATCCCCCTTTTTTTTAGAGGAGTTTGTAGTCTTTTCTGCTTTTAAAGAAATACAGTTTGTTACATGGGGTTTCTGTCTGTAATACAGAAGGGCAAAGGAGAAGATGCTGTAAATGATCTGCCTGGAAGCGTTAGCCATCCAGTTTGGCATGCAGTTACTTGGATTCATTCTGGGCATCTTAGCATTGATGTAGTGGTTATGATCATGCAAATTCCATGGTAATCATAACAGTTTAAGGATCTACTTGGAGCTGGAGCAACTTGGCATTTTTTTCCTCTAGTGTTTACATCACTGCCTACAGAGTTAGCCTTAATTTATGGTTGCCAGTAAAATACACTAAACTTTACTGCTTGTATTGGGTGGGAAAAATACTGCAAATAGCATCTAAATCCTAATATGAAAATAGTCCTTTTGACGATTTCAAGTTCTGACCATTTGGTCTGTCACATCTGAGTACACTGAGCACAACAGTGAACAGCTGTATATACACACTACAGTTGTGTACCTAGTTGTCTATACACAACACATCTGTGTGCCAGCGGAGACGTTCATCTGCGAAAACCTGCTGTATGGGGTTCAGCAGCAGGTGATAGTGTGTGAAGAACACTGAGTCCATTCATAGTTTTTTTTCTTGCATGTCCACCTATGATAGTCTTGGTTTTTAATCTCATTTCCACCTCTTGTCTTAACTTTCAGGGTTCAGATCCTACTGCTTTCTCGGTACTTACCCAAGCTATTACTGGCCAAGTGGGATTTGTGGATGCTGAATTCTGTACAACTTGTGGGGGAAAGGGAGCAGACAAAAGATGTTCAGTATGTAAAATGGTAAGAATCTATAGTTACAATGAATCACATAAAATGGTGCCACTGAGGTGCTTAGGATTTCAAATGCTTTGCTATTTATTGCGTAGACTTAACGGGGAATGGCATGTATGCCCACACTGAAAATGTGCAAGCTAGCTACTTCTGGGAGAGGTGCCTGCAATTCACTAGTAGGAGTACTTGGATTTCCAAGTGTGTGTGTTTAGAATGAAGAATGAGTAACATTTCTGTACATTCAGAGTTAACAAACTATTCTTTATAGATCTGTATGTAGGTTAGAATCACTCCATGTAGCCTTAGAAATTGCTTAAAAATACCATTAAGTACTATACATGGAGAGCTCTAACTTGGTACACTAAGAGATGCAAGACTATTGTACATTTGACTTTAGTACATGAAGATGAATTGATAGCTCTGGTATCTTTCAGGTGATGTACTGTGACCAGAACTGCCAGAAAATACACTGGTTTACCCACAAAAAAGTCTGCAAGACCCTGAAGGAAATTCATGAGAAGCAAGAACTAGAAGCTGCCAAAGAAAAAAGGAAACTAGAAAAAAGGCAAAAGAAAGGTGATGTTACAGTCTGTTTTCTGAAACCACAGTTAAGCACTTCTGAAGGTGCCTGGGCCCCCAGTTAGGCTCTTCCCTCCTTCTGTGTGCACAGCACACAGCCCCTGCTTACTAGAATCAGGGCAAGAAATGAGTTAACTATTTTATTTGTTTCTCTGAAAGCATTGCTTGAGAAGTGAAGGTGCAGTGAGGAGCTGATGCTGTTCCATGCAGTCAGGTTATAAACTGTTGGATGACTCACTTCAGAGTTCACGGTGGTCAACCATTCATGTACAGAAAATGTCTTCAGTCTGCTGTATGCAGAAGTGCTTCCTACATGATCATACAATGCTTGTCTTTTAAAAAGGAGAACAACCCTTACCTGTACTCCATGGTTCAGCCATCCTGCGAACAGTGTGAATAAAACACGTTTGAATTGAAAGCTAAAATAACTGTAGTGTTCTCCTCTGCTCCTCCCGATATTCACAAGTACTACAGCACAACTGAAGATAAATTAGTGAAAGCTTTGCATATGGTCACTTTCAGAGTAATCTTCCGCCAGCTGAAGCAGAGCTCTGTCTGTGTGAGGTCTTTTCTGATGAAGCCTGGTTACATTAGTCACTTTTGTAGTTGATCCTAAGGTACCTAGAATTGGGTTTTCTCCAGTAACAAAAATGTTTGTGTGCGTATGAGTTCAGTGTTTAGTGATGATGCAATTTCTCTTCTGTTTAGATGAAGCGCAACTAGTGGAGGGTAGTTCTCCAAGTGAAGAACACACAGACCCTGGTCCAGATGCTACCAAAACAGATGCAAATCACGCTACTGACCAAGCAGAAGAACCTGAATTTACCAAAGAGGTGGAGGCACCAGCCCTGCCCCCTGAAGGCCCACTGGAAAGTGAGACTGACTTAGCTGACATTGCCCTTCAGAAGATTCAAGGTTCTGAGGAGTAAGAAGAGGGCAGAAAGGGATTTCAAGGTTCTAGCTGTGACCCTGCCCCACAGCCTCTGAAGGAATTTATTACGCTGCCCATGCCTGAGTTCTTACAGCATGGCTTACACAGGACTCCCTTTGCAAGACAACGTCTCTGTTCATCGTGAGGTGAAATACTGGCTCATTTGTCTAGGAATAATACTGCAGGCTCTGTTGTAGATAGTCAAAATAGGTATTTATTATCTGATGGCAACTAGAGTGGCATAGGCCTACCCTGTGTGTATACCAACAGTAAGCATAGTAAAACTCTATGAGTATCTGTGGTTAATCAGCCACTTAGTGAAAAATAAAAAGCATTTGATGTGGATTATTCGTGTTTTCAGACACTGCAATTTATTTTAATTGTAATTTAAATATTTTTCCTCAAACAGAACTTCTTGTGAAATTTCTTTTTTACACCACTTGAGGAAGCTTTATCTGAAGAGTTTCTGAATTCCCAACTTTTCATGACTTCAAACAGTTTTGACTAGTGAGTGCCCAACCAGCTGTGGCTGTCTGGGGGCAAGTTTGTTAAATGGCAAGGCTGTTTCAGGTGTTTCAAGCTGACTGTGAAATGTGTGTTTCAGCAGTTATTTCACTAGTGGTTTGGTCAAAAATACTCCAGGTTTATCAACGTCTAATGAAGGGAAGACCAGAATGACTTAAAATGTTTGGACTGACAAGAATTATGGCTTCCAAGTCTCAGCTTTCAGGTAAAGATGCCTTAGAGCACGCTGGGATTGTTGCTTATTTCATAAATACAAAAGATGCTTAATATTAGTATTTAATAATGTTCATGCTGAACCTGGTCTTGGTGAATTACATGGAAAATTCATGTGTGCATCGATACAACCAGAACAGATTTCACTTAGGCTTCCGACTAAATACTGCCTCTAGAAAACAGCTTCCCCGAACTGTGCTGGTTTCACTCCAATCAGTGGGAATGCCACAACTCAAAGTATCGCTTCCTGCGTAAGGATGGCAACATTTGAGACTCTGATTGTTGGGTAAGGAACTGGTATTTTGAACATGGCGGTATCCTTCAGCTTACAGGAATACGGGCCGCCCTCAAAGCAGAGGAAAAACGCAGTTGATTTTGCACTGTTTAATGTATGGAAAACTGTGAGAGTTGAGGATACATAAAAGCACCTGTGCAGGGAATGTCCCTGTGTTTTAATTCCAAGGATTAGAACATTGTGAATAATAAAGGGAAAGTTTTTAAAAGAAGAGAGCTGTGTGGCAGTTCTGTTCACCTGTAACACCTGCTGGGACACACAGTGACATTCTCCTTGGTCATGCACAGGCCTCCTGTAGCTTGGGTGTACAAGTTTCATTTCATGATGGTTGGCAAGCGAGAGATGCACGCCTGGAACTTAGGTATGGGGTCATGATACAGTCACCATCCACTCTTGGGTCTGGGAATGCAGGCGGCCTGCTGGTTCCCTGATGTACACAGAGCATCTGGGGCTCCCAGGGGTGTGTTGCTCTTCAAGGTTTCTTTGAAATGCCAGCCCTTTAGCAGTGTGGTAAAATCCACAGCACGAATCCTGTTTTCATTCTGTCAGCCAGGGTTCTTGTTGGCAAAGAAGAAAAGCTCAAGTGACAGGAGAAAGCGTGAACACTCAAAAGTAGGTGTGAAGTGTGGGATTATGGAGTTGCATTTGTTCTCATCCTAACTTGCAATGGCAGAGGCTTGGAATGGCAGAATGACATATGTCCCTCTCTTTGCAGTGAGTCTCAGAGCAATTGCAATCCAGGTTGGAGTCCTTGTGTGCATCCATGCTCCAGAGCTACCACTGCATTCCTCAGCTTGAGCTGGTAACAGCTCTTCTGTTGGAGGGTCATGGTTGACAGGTCCTGCACAAGCCTGGGTGGATGACTGGCTCTGGAATAATCACGTATTAGAGGAAACATCTCATGACAGGGAACTGAAAGTAGAATGAATGTTCACATGCAGGGTACTTATCCCTTAAGCAAGCTCTTAAATGGCAAGACAGCAGTGGAGCCAACAGATGCATTCTTGCACCTTCAGGGGTCTGTGACTCAAAAGGCTTTCCTGCCTCCCACTAGGAAAAATGGAATCCTCCCCTCCCTCGCTGTTTGACTGGATGTAAACACAGCAGCTGTGAATCCATCCAGCCTGCCTCGTCACAGCTCTCACTGCCTGGTTCACTTCTAGGCTAAGTGGGTTTTAGCGTTCTCTTCACCCCAGGATGTCTGGTTAAGAGCATATGAAACCTTCTGACGCTACCTGAACGCATCTTCTAATGAACTCAATATTGCATGGTGAGATTCAGATTGTTGATGCAGGTAGGTTTTCAAGTTGTTTCTTCATCTGACTAAAGGGAATCCTCAGCAAAATTTGAAATTACTTTTGTAATCTGAGTATTTCTTCATATATAAATAGCCAATATTATTCCTTTGTCACTAACGGCTGGCTCTAAAATAGACTCAGCCTAGAAGGACTTGGGAGTGTTAATTGACAAGAGGCTCAACACGAGCCAGCAGTGTGTGCTTGCAGTCCACAAAACAACCATATCCTGGGCTGCATCAAAAGGAGCGTGACCAGCAGGTCGAAGGAGGTGGTTCCTCTCCTCTCCTCTTGTGAGACCCAGGTGGAGTACAGCATTCAGCTCTGGGGTCTCCAGCATGAGAAGGGCATTGAACTGTTGGAGTGAGTCCAGACGAGGCCACAAGGATGATCAGAGGGCTTGAGCCCCTACCATACAAAGATGGGCTGAGAGGGTCAGCCTTGTTCAGCCTGGAGGAGGCTCCAAGGAGACCTTATAACAGACAGGAAATCTAGAGAGGGACTTTTCACAAGGGCCTGTAGGGACAGGACAAGGCAGAATGGTTTTAAACTGACAGAAGGGAGATTCAGATACAGAGAAGAAATGCTTTATTGGGAAGGTGGTAAGACTCTGGCATAGGTTACCCAGAGAAGCTGTGGCTGCCCCATCCCTGGCAGTGTTCAGGGCCAGGTTGGATGGGGCTCTGAGGAACCCGGTCTAGCGGAAGGTGTCCCTGCCTGTGGCAGGGGGTTGGAACTGGATGAGCTTTAAGGTCCCTTCCAACCCAAACCATTATATAATTACATGATTCTATGAATTGACCAAGCTCAAATGACAGGAAGGCCCAAACTAAGGTTCTGATGGACTTCTCATCATTAAAGATTATATACATATAAAATAACTCATCTATATGCTCAAAAAGATTACAAGGCATGGTAAAATAAAGTGTTACTCCTTTTAAACCTCCAAGATGAATCATTTACAAAATGCATGGAACTTTAAGCAAGAAAAACAGGGAAGTTGAAATCAAAAAGAAAGGACTCTAAGATCAAAAAGGTGAAAGGAATTATTAGATTTAACAAAGACAAAGTTCTGTGTCTGGGATGGAGTTAATCCCAAGCAGCACTACAGTCTGGGATGTGCTGAAAAGGGCCTGGGTGCCCCTGTGACAATCAGCTCACCTGGAGCTAACAGTATGCCCTGGCAGTACCAAAGGTAAAGGTGCCATGCATCAGCGAAGATGGAAGTATAGTACAGACAGTAGGTCAAAGGTGTCCTGTTTCTGTCAGCTGAGTCCAAGAGAGACATTAAATAACACGAGAGATCCTGCCACTGTGGTGATAAGAGGGTTGGAGGAATTTGGTTTGCTCAGCCCATAGAAAAGAAGACTCAGGGAGATCTGATCACCTAGAGGTAGTTGTAGAGAAGATGGGGCATACACAGTGACAGGAGATTAGCCAACAGGCCCGAGTCTTTGCACATGAAATTCCATGTAAATATAAGAAAACTGCTCTGGAGTGCAATTAAACACTGAAAGAGATTGACAAGAAGCAGTGGTACCTCCTGCACTGGAAATACTCAGCTGCCCTTGAGGGCACTGGATAACCTGATCTCAGACCTGCTCTCAACAGGAAGGTTGGACTAGATAAAGCACCAGAAATCCCTGCCAACATAGACTGTCCTTTGCTAATTCAGGGAAGAAAGAACTCAGGAGACAAACCACAGGCTGAAGAAAGGCTTTGATAACTTACATAGCATTGACTCTAAGCCTTTGGCAGAATGGAATGAGAAGGATGTGAGGAAATACATTATTTTCCATCTCCATCCACATCTCCCAGTAGCTTCCCTAGTGATGGTAAGCTTTAGAAGCCGAAAGTGACAGGTGCAGTGCTGTAGTACAGTATGACCCATGTGGTTATGGAAGAGTGTTAAAAGCTATCAGCAGCCTCAGAGCAACACACTGTATATGGCAAGCCCTGTCTCTCTTAAAAGGACCAGCAAGCACAGGAGAATGTTAGAGCCAGGTATAAGCACTCTTAGGAGATCACATTTCCACTGTACTGAGTATCCTCATAAAACTGAGAGCTTTGAGTGCATTCATGCAGCACACAAACTGATACTTTAATCCCTCTCAGAAATGAGAATATCTTAATGGTTGCTTTCTCATCTCTTTATGTTCATAGAGGAGGACAAATTGCTGCTAGTGGACACGGTAAGTCTAATACTTCTGTAGAAACTATAAGGAACAAAATTAAGTTAAAAATTAACTTGCGGTTTAGTTTTAATGATTTCTGGTAATAAAAGTATGGTAAGAATAGCATTTCAAGCCACCTGCACTATCCTTCATGTTCTTAATTTCTCCACTCTCTGTATTACACGTCCGATGATAAAAGGACTGTTACACTAATACTTCTTTTGCTGGAAGTTCATTGAATTAGGTGCATGTTTTAATGTACTTGGTTTACAGAGGCAGTAACTTACTTTAAGGGGCTTATCTCCACCCCGGAGAGAGGCAGAACTTTTTGCCTTCAGGAAGCAAGCACTCATCTAAAGCGGACTGTCAGCTTCTTACAGACTTCTGCCGCTGCTTTGTTCTCAAGCCGTCTTTCTTGAGAGGTGGCTACGTTGTTCCAGTCAACATAGGAAAATTCCATGACGGATCTGGCCATTGCCCGACGTGAAACGGCATCTTCAGGGTTCTCAAATGGCTCTCTGCGAAAAGAACAAAGGACATGTGCATTTCCTGAATGCTTCTGAACTACTTTGGAGCTAATTTGTGACATGCTCCCTGGGTAGAAAGTGAAGTTAGAAGTCATGGAGACCCTAACTGTGACCATCTGAAAATGTTACATTTTCAGAAGGTTTCCTTCTTTTACCAGATTTAAGGAAGCAAAACAAACCAAGAAGAGGTCAGAATCACAGTATTCAAAGGGGAAAAATCATGCTATTAATTATTTAAAATGCATCTATAGTAGACTTAAAAATGCTATTTTGTTTTCTCTGCTTTCTCTCTCCCCCCCAAAACAGGGAATTGCTGTACACTTTAATGATCCGATTCAACAGAAATCACAAAACTGATTTTATTATATCAGAGCAATATGATGTGCATTAATGGTGTCGTGGTTTAAACCCAGCCACGCAGCTCACTCACTCATTCAACCCCCCCTTTCTTGCCCTCCCCTGCTCCCAGAGGGATGGGGAGGAGAATCAAAAGAATGCAACTCCCACAGGTTGAGATAAGAACAGTTCAGTAACTAAGGTATAACACAAATCACTGCTGCTACCACATAATAATGA